>JBBMKA010000021.1:19381968-19392987 GCA_037833695.1 Sechiopsis laciniata | reverse complement strand
CACGAATGTCAGGTATACCAAGACCCCCCATGTCCAGAGGCTTTTTAACTTTAGTCCAATTAATCAAATGGCTACTATCTTTACCCTTGTTACCCCTCCAAAGATAGTTTCTGAAAAGTTTTTCAATCATGGAGGCAAATTGAATTTTGTTTCTCTTGATTTCTGTATTATCTTCTAGCTTTCTGGTTGTTGGTTGATCTGTTGTTGAGGAAAGAAAAATAACTATCTGGTTGTGTTTGAGTGACAGACAGAGTATATGGTGGATATGACATGCGAGGGCTGCGTTAATGCCGTCAAGAGAAAGTTACAGGGTGTTGATGGTAAGTGTTGCAGTTGAAGATTTTTGTCTTGCTTCATCTTCGAGTTTCAAGTTTCAATTGTTAATTGCTTAACCTTTTCGTTGGTTTTTATTTTTATTATTATTGAAGTGTTAGATATAATTAAATTTAGATAGCTGAAATTAACATAGTATCATAAAAGCAGTCTTGTTTTTGAGCCTCAGGAAAGTCGACTACTAGTTTTTACTTATCGAGTCTCTTATATATTTTCAAGCCCACGAGTGAGAGAGTGTCAAATGTTGATATAATTCAAGTTACGCATAAGTTTAAGCTTTTGGATGGATTGTAATTTAACTGCTAACTATGTTTGAGAATCGTTTTGACACATTGTTAAAATACATTTTGCCCATTAAAATATTTATGTTTAGAAGTAATATGAAGTATTCTTCTTTTTACTGAGAAGTCATTTCTGGAGTACTTTTGGCCGCCCAAAAGCATTCAAAATAACACTTTAAAGGTTGTAGGATCGAGTCTTAAAATGATTTCTCACCGAACAATTTTCGCTAAAGCAGTATTAAACGGTGTGGGTTTCATCTCAAAACCAATTGATAAGGTGTGGAGTGGCTCATCTATCTTGAGTGGGGGGTATCATCATCTTTCCAATGTGGGATCCTCAATATGTTCCCTTAGGACGGTGCCTCTTTGAGTTCACCATTCTTGAATCGGATCTCAATTGCATGGACCGAATACTTATTTAGGTTTAATGAGCTCTAATGGGCTCGGATACCTTATTAAATAGTATGAGGTTCTATCTCAAAACCAATTGACAATGGATGAAGTAGCTCATCTATCTTATAAATGCTAGGAGATATCCTCACTTTTCTAATGTAGGATCTTATAATTAAAGGAGCATTTCTAAGCCCACCCTTATTCGTTTTTTGAACATTGGATAGATTTCTGTAACTGTTGTTTCAACTTTCAGGTGTAAAGAGTGTTGATGTGGACTTGAGCAATCAAGTGGTTAGGATATTGGGGGCAACACCTGTGAAGAAATTGACTGAAGCTTTGGAGGAGACAGGTCGAAAAGCACGGTTAATTGGGCAAGGGGACCCTGAGGGTTCGTCTCTTCCTCTGCATCTGACACTTAACTGAAGATGATAAACGCTTTGAATTTCTTAGATTTCTGAATTTTTTTATCAAGTTATATGTTTCTTCTCGAAACCATTTTAATCGATAGGTAGATGCCACACTCATTTCCGTTAATCAATCTGTGTTACGATACATTTAAAAAATGGCTTCAGTTTCATATTCTAAGCACTGTTGCGGAAGGGTTGAAGGTCATAGTGTGTTATGAATATATGCATATGCTGTGAGGTACCAAATTTTTTATTATGTGGAATGGATGGTCTTAGTACATTTTTCTCGTTTAATAAATTGAGAATTGATCGATTCTTTTAGATAGAAAACCAACTCCATTAAGAATCTAAGATGAATTAAAGTACAAAATCAAGCCATACAAATGTAAAAAACACAAGCCGATAATCACTGTGTTTGGGCCACCGGGAATCATTTCTCCCATAATCACGTTTTCCAAAAATCATTTTTTTCATTCTCCTCCTAATTACTTTTTATTCTTTCTCCAACAACTTTTCATACATCACATCACTATTTTTCACTCTCACCATATTCATTATTTTATTTTTTCCATAATCATTACCTTTATCCTAAACACAAAGAACCATTCTCCCCATAATCATTACCTTCACTCCAAGCACAAATAATTATTACCACCATAATCATTCTCCCCTCTATTCTCCTCCTCATTCTCATTCCCCCTTTAATCATTACCATTCCCCTTGCCCCAAACACACCCTTAGTGTTTTGGGGAATTGAGGGACCTAACAGAGAATATGATAAAACATGCATGTGTTGGGAAACTGGTGAGGTTTGGATGAAACGTAGCTCTTTGGCACTTCCATTGAAAACAATGTTGTGATGATCCTGTTCTTTTGTTAATGACTAGTTGAGGGCACATCTTAGCAATTGGCGAGATCTCCCCTTCCTCTTGTAGTTCTTTATTATTACTTTTAACATGAGAGCATGATACATCTAGCATTTCGTGTCCTAAAAAGAGGACACACAATAGAAACAAGGAATATCTACTTACAAAAACTCAAAAGTGAAATCTAAATTGATTACACATTGGAATTGAATAAATGTTTGTGCAAAGTTTAGCCCAGCATACCGTACAACCTTCCTAAGACTTCAAAAATCTTCTTCACGAGTCCGATGGATTAGTTGCACTCTTCCAAATGGTTGAAATTGAAAATTTTTGTGGTGCCTTGATGCAATGCAACAGTATCCTGCTTTTTATTATTATTTTTTTAAATAGCAACAATGTCACTATATCTATAGTACACATTAGCATTCTCTCCTTCTTCTGTACTGACTTCTGATTGACATGTGGAACTTTGGAAGGTTAGGAGTGAGAAAGCTATTGATCTGTTAAATTTCTTTCCTACTTTATATTTGCAGATTTCTTAGTTTCTGCAGCTGTTTCCGAATTTAAGGGCCCAGATATATTTGGCGTGGTTCGATTGGCTCAGGTTAATATGGATTTGGCTAGGATTGAAGCCAACTTTAGTGGATTGTCACCTGGAAAACATGGTTGGTCAATCAATGAATTTGGTGATCTGACAAGAGGTGCTGCTAGCACAGGAAAAGTGTTTGGCTCTGCAGATTCTAGCCCTAGTAATGAGGTTATCTTTCAATTTATGACATTTAGAGCCATTACTTTTCTTTTTCTTGCGTTAATTTCATATGGCTTTTCCTTGAGACCATGCTTCTGCTATAGTTTTATTGTTAGTGTTTGGATGATTGGTTGTAATCAGCTTGATAGGTACGTTATGATTTAGTTAAGTTACTAGTTTAGTTTATAGGGTTAGGGTTTAGTTTCTGTTCCTATTAAGAGTTTCAGTTTAGAAACTCATAAATCGTTCTACTCGATCTTTTCCCCTACCTTAACCAAACTATAAACCTAAAAGAGTCAACTGAACAAGAGGCATAAGTTATGCAGATAGAAAATTTGTCGTGTATTCATCCTAATAATGATTTGTAGCTGACTAGCTGAAGAGATGGGGACTATTTTTTTCTATGATAAACGAAAACATTTTCATTAGTAAAGATGAAATTGTTATAGAGGTCGTGGGTCAAGTTCGGACCTTTTTTTACAATGAGCTAATACAATAAATACAATTCGGGATCTCTCAGGAAGTTAAACGTTCAACTTGGTCCTAAAAGGGGAAAGGTTTGTACACTCGAGAGATAAAATCAAAGAATACAATTTTTTTTATATCCGTCTGTGTCCGAGTCAGCTTACCTATTCTCATGAGACAAACCGCTTGACCTTACAATATTTATCAAGGAAACTCATAGGAAATTAATTTTAGGTGATAGCGACCATGGATTAAATCCATAACCTCTTAAATCTCCAAGTCCTTGATCACTAGGCCAACTCATGATGGTTAAGGAAAGAATACAAAAGAACATATAAAAAGACAACCCACCGAGAAAAACCAACCCTAACTTACAAAAAATGGCTTGAAATCCAAGATACTAATACTTAGTTGATAATTGCAAAAGTCTTTAGAGATCACTGCCCAAACTGAAGCATTAAGCCTGACACTAGATTACACCTTAAATCTTGGGATTTGGATGTTTCTCCCTGGCCACAAGTTCCTAATGAGATAACAAACCATAAAGACGAAATTGAAACCTTTAAACCAAAAAGACCAAATTGAAACTATAATAAGCTTTCCCAAGACCAAATTGGTAAATGAACATATGATATGTTCTTTCTGAGTCACTTTCAAACTAATGTAGTGTAGCAATGTATTTTCAGCCATTGGGCGACCTGGGAACACTAGATACCGATAAAAATGGCGAAGCCTTTTTCTCTGGTGTCAAAGAGAAGCTGCGAGTTTCTGATCTTATCGGACGATCAATAGCCATCTATGAGACTGAAGATAAATCGGTTCCAGGCATCGCAGCGGCAGTAGTAGCTCGAAGTGCCGGTGTGGGAGAGAACTACAAGAAGCTATGCACCTGTGATGGGACTACCATATGGGAATCAAGTGATAGGGATTTTGTCAACAGCAAAGTCTAATGGTGAGTTTCATTCTCTGGCGCTTTGTCAACATCATGTAATACTTTCTGTTTCAGGTAACTACTATATTTCACTTTTGTCCAAATGGATCAAATATCATACTTTTTTTCAAGTAGTTAGAATAAAAAGAACATCAAGTTAAAATCAATTGCTAATCTATTCACCATTTCATGTCAATTGGCTAATTTTTTTTGTAAATGAGGTGAACTTCCAACCTCAATAAAAAGAATACATGTCAATTATCGTTGAGTTATGTAACTTTTAATTGCACTTGGTTGGTGAGAAAGATGCCGGAGGTTTGGAAAATGAAAAGAAAAAATGGGGAAGAAATGTGTGTTGAATATAAATGGAGGGAACTCAAATTATCAACGTGAGAAAAAATGGTAAAGATTTGTTGTGTTGATGGAAAATCTCTTATTAGTTAGATTATGTTACTAATGAATAATCAGATTACAATTGAAAATGGAATGAAATTTTCGAAATATTTTTTTGAATTATATGTAAATATTTGTTACCATGTAAGATTGAAGTGGTACGTCTGTTTAAAAATGGTAGCTAACAAAATTTAACATTAATTAGTTTGATAATTGTAGAGAGATAAATGGAGTGTAAAATGGTAAGAAAATATATAAAAGATACAACCATTCTAAATCTGGAAAAGTTTGAAATCTTGGTGATTTGTGAAAATATGCCACCTCATTTACCTCTATGATACATGATCTTCTTTACCAACTTAGATGGATACCTCGTGTTCAACTCATTCTGAGTGAAGAAGTATTTCGAGTTTTTATGATTCGTAGATATACATATAATGTCAAATGTTAATTTTAAATAATTTGTTGGGTAATTTTACTCAAACACATTACCCAAAACTTTCTTTTTTTAGTATATCATTGTAGACTAAATCTTCTGTTTTAGGGTGATGTTGATCCATTTAAAGATTTCTTTATTATTCAAATACACTACTTCTATGTGTAATAAGGTTAGATCTTTGGGTGATATTGATCCATTTAAAGATTTTTTTTTTTAATGACGCTCTCGATTTGGTAGGTTTCAGTTCAACTTGTGAACTGTGTCTAAAGTGTTGGAAAGGTCTCGTATACTTTGTTTTTGTTCCCAGCTAGTTGGGAAGTAGTCTGTATGTCATTTTATTATTATTAATGAATGACTATATTTCAAAAATAATAATAATAATGATAATCTTCTGTACTATTTGGCACACTCATAATTGGTGTCGTGATTAACTTCTGCTTGAATTTTCAAAAGGTAGACTCACAATCTTTGTTCTAAATAACGGAGTTATTTTCTTAGTCACTTGAGCTAGAAGGCTAACTAGCTTGGAATAATGTTGTACAAATTTTTGCAGTAACCTACCTAACCTAGAAAACTATGTTCCTTTAAAATTGTGAGCCTATTGGTCACTACTTTTTATCCTTTTTCACATGCTTTTAAAAAAAAATTAGGATTGCTTTGAGCTTTACACGCGTAATTTTAAAATCACTGAATAAAAAAAAATGTGTATATTGTTGGTATAAGTAGTGATTTAAAATTCTTTTATGTCCTCTTATAACATTCAGATTTCTCTAGTTTAGAATACTAAAATTACGGTTTCTTCATGTACACCTCTTTAACTCGTGTAAATATCTAATGAATTTTCTGATTAATCATATTTAAAGTAAAAAGGTAAATAATTTTTTTCCCAATTTTAATGAAATAAAGTTATCACACTAAATAATATAAATATATAACATTTTGAACAACAATATGTATGTTAATCAAACCTGCTTTATTTAGAATACTAACTAAATTTCAAAAATCTAAAAGTTTTTTTTTAATCTATTTTTTTAGCTTATAATAATTTTACTTTTAGTTTTTTTTTTTTTTTGAAATTTAAATATACAACAACTATTTTATCTTTTTTTTTTTTTAATTTGAATATTTCTATCTCACCAATATTTTTAGAAACTAAACCAAAATTTAAAAATACAAAAAAAAAAATTTCAAATATTTATTTTTGTTTTTAAAATTTGATTAGCATTTATCTATTTTTTAAAAGATAGATACATTATTGAAAATATGGAACAAATGGCTATCATTTGCGGACTTAGTTTTCTAATTTTGTTTTTTTTTTTTTTTTGAGAATTTTTCTAATTCTGGTTTTAAGTATTAATAAAAATTCAGTATTATTGTAAGGAAAATTATAGGTTGAAATGATTGTGTACGCTTAATTAATACTGCACTTGCCTGCTTAAAAAAAAAAAGAAAGAAAGAAAAAAAGGTAATACGTATAAAAATAAATAAATAAATAAAAGGAGAAGAAACAAATTATCCTAATCTAACCGCATAGATTCATTGTTGTCGTAAATCTAAATCTGCACCGTCCGATGAGATCCCCTCCAAAAACCTTCACGATCCCTTCGCTAAGAATCGTCGTCTTCAACCTCTCTTCTTTCATCTTCCAGATCCGATCTCTCATTTCACATTCTTCCTTTCTCTCTCTAAAAACTCTAGAGAGAGAAAACTCACATTGGCCATGGTGGAGGCTCAGACATGGACCACCCGCCGTATGAGCAACCCTCGCCTCGACGCCTCCGCCGCCGCCGACCAGGCCATTGACATTCCGATGACTCCGACCAGCGACGCCCGCAACAGCGCCGCCGGATTCCCGATCGGATCCTACCTCTCGCCGAACGTCCTCACGACGGTAATCATACTCTCATGGTACTTCTCCAACATCGGCGTTCTCATTCTCAACAAATACCTTCTCAGCTTCTATGGATTCCGGTACCCGATCTTCTTAACTATGCTTCACATGCTTGCCTGCGCTGCTTATAGCTATTTCGCCATTAATTTCCTCGAGGTTGTTCCGTTGCAGCACATTCTTTCTCGTAAACAGTTTCTTAAAATCTTTGCTCTCAGCGCCATTTTCTGCTTCTCTGTTGTCTGTGGGAATACGTCTCTTCGTTACCTTCCTGTTTCGTTTAACCAAGCGATTGGTTCAACGACGCCGTTTTTCACTGCTATTTTTGCTTTTTTGATTACTTGTAAGAAGGAATCTGCTGAAGTTTATCTTGCGCTCTTGCCTGTGGTGTTTGGGATTGTTTTGGCGAGTAATAGTGAGCCATTGTTTCATTTCTTTGGGTTTTTGGTGTGTGTTTGCTCTACGGCGGGCCGGGCGTTGAAATCTGTGGTGCAGGGGATTTTGTTGACCTCTGAGGCTGAGAAGCTTCACTCTATGAATTTGTTGTTGTACATGGCTCCAATGGCTGCTATGATTCTGCTTCCTTTTAGCCTTTATATTGAAGGGAATGTACTTGCCATTACTGTCGAGAAAGCTCGAGGGAATTCGTTTATTGTATTCTTGTTGCTTGGCAATGCTACGGTTGCTTATTTGGTGAATTTGACCAATTTCTTGGTGACCAAGCACACCAGTGCGCTCACATTGCAGGTGCTTGGGAATGCTAAAGCTGCTGTGGCGGCCGTCGTCTCGGTTTTGATCTTTAGGAACCCGGTTACGGTGATGGGCATGACGGGATTTGCTGTGACTATCATGGGTGTGCTGCTTTATAGCGAGGCGAAGAAGAGATCCAAAGTGACAACCCACTGAAGATAAGATAAGATCTGGAATCAATTTATATGGATTGATCGATCTCTATGGAAATAAGGGTGCGTCCATTTTCCTTGATTTACTGCTTTTTTTGGCTAAATCTTTTTAAGTAGTGAATGGAATGTATAGGATTCAGGAAGAAAAGGAATGTCTTCTTTTCTTTTCTTTTTTGAATTCTTATCGATTCAAGTGGCCAATGGAAGTGAATTTCATCACCTTTTGGCCTTGCTGTAACTTGTATAATTCAGCTGGGAAACACGAAGATGATTCGAATATATCATGTTCAATTTGATTTTGTGGGGAGGAGATAATTTCTTCTCCCTGCCTCCATTTTGTTGAACAATTCTCTCGTTTTAGAAATCTTTCAATTGAACAAACTCTTATTGATGAATGTAATAATGGATATGATAAAATAGGAGCATAAGGTAAAGCCCAGCTTTTGAAGTAGTTACATGAAAGATCTCCAAGTATTGATAATTATAGTTGAAATTGCATAGTTTTGAAAATCTCAGAGCCAAATGCCTTACTATAATATGCCTACTGTTCTCTTCTCTGTCAATATGGTCATCTTATTCTTTTGCTTCATGTATGATTGACTTTGTTGCCATTTTTTCAAATGCTCATCTGTGTTCTGGCTGTCTACTTTAATATCACATGCAATTCTTCTCCTTTTAGTTTCAACGAAATTTTGGTGTGTTTATAACAAAACTCCCATGCATCCCTAAGGGTGGCACGATGGTCGAAGACTTGGTTACCCTGGTATAGTGAAGCAAAGCTCTGATTTTCCAATTTTCAAAAAAAAAAAAACCAAAACTCTTATGCCACTTCTTTCAATGAAAAGCTGTGGTTTTTAAGGATTTTCAACTAGCATGGTGGTTACGAGGACAGTTTTGAGTCTTATTTATTCTGGTTGGGCTTTATGGCTGCTGATGATCAGTTGATTTCTGTGAGCACATTTATATAGCATGGGAAGTTTTTTTCGTTCATGTATAAATTGTTCCTACCTTTTTTTTTTAACGTTTGGGCACTATTTGGTGTTGCACATTTTTTTAAACTATTATTTTGTTTATATTTAAAAAACATTGTATGGCACTGAATGATACTGCATAGGTAAAATGTAGGAACAACATTCACATGAATAAGTACGTAAGTTTTGTTCTTTAAGTTCATGTTACTTTACTTTGTTGGTTTGGTGCCTAATCTGATTAATATGTACCTTAGAGCACACATTTCTGTTACTTTTATCTAAGTGCTATATATATAATGTTCTTCATTAGAAAATTGTTAAGGACACTGCCACAATATGGCTGCCATTTTTATATCAGATGTATAGGTAGAGAAATTGCAGAAATATTTTGAATTTAAAGGTCAGGGGCATGTAGATTTTTTAAGGGTTGTTAGAGGCAACCAAACTGTTGCGGTATTTTTCCTCCATTTGGATCATGGTTACATTTGAGCCTATTTCAAAAACCAGTTTTTCCATTAATCAAGTAGATTATCCAACCCACAGTTACACATTTTTAAATAAACTAACTCGAATCGGTCTCCATCGAGCATCGCTGCAAACCATTTGGCTTGATCTTTCGACTATGATAGTATTTGTAAAACTTTTCAAATTGGGATGATTTGAATAATGTAATGGTTTGAAACTCACAAGTAAGCTTAATTGTAAAAAAAATTTAGGATGGAGGATAGTGTAAGGTTCCATAGGTGATGAAAGAGTAAATTCACTTTATCTTATAAATGTTAGGAGGTTTATTCAACTTTTCATGTGAATCCTCAACATGCATTTTCAAGATGATATCTCTTTTGAGTTCAATAATTTTGATCGGATCTCAATTCTGTTTGAGTTTAATTAGCTATGTATTAGATAGTGAGAAGTTCTATCTAAAACTTAATTGGTGATGAGAGAAGTAGGGTACCTATCTTATAAATGTTACGAAATCTCTTTACATTTTAAATATGAGATTATCAACACGCAAGTGCTCCGAGTACGTAGTGAGCAAAAACTCCAAAAAAAGAAAAAAAAAGTATTGGGCTGAATTCTTGTGCATGGTTGGTTGAGATATAGAAATCCCTGTTGGAATCAAGAAGTTCAACATCAGAAGCTTGAAGTCTGCAACTCTTTTTCATAAAGATTGGAAGGCTAAACTTCCTTCTCATCATGTGTTGTTTATATGCTTTGGGTGAAAATGATTCATGGCCTAATCCACATTCAACTTTGAACATAAATAATAATTTTTTTAAAATAAAATTAAAAAAAAAAAAAAAAAAAAAAAAACTACTGTGAACTAACCCTGTTGCTTTGAAGTCGGATTAGTTACGATTAAATCGTAATAAAATTTATGGATCAAAGCTATACTTAAACGTAAAGTAATGTCAAACTAGAGATTGATTTCGTGGGTAGTGCATTTCTACGTCAATAAAGATAACTTTACATGTGAGTTTAGTCTATCTTTTATGGGAAAAAAGGCAATTAATGTTCTGTAATCTGTAGCTACTTTTATTCGTGTGTTTGAAAACTTGAAACATTGAGTTGTTTATTCCTCTCTTAAGAGATATTTAAGTAAATAATTATCAAGAGAACAGTTATACGTGTTTGGAGCAAAGAGACCGATTACGGGGAGAAAAAAAAAAGTGAAAGTAATTATCGAGCTATTTTTAAAAGTCTAATTTTAGTCCTTATATTTCAAAAAAAAAAAAATGAAATTGATCTCTTATAACAGCCCCGATTCTCCCGTGCAAATAAAAGGTAACCGCTTCTCTTTTTCTCTGCCACTTGGCACTTACATTTTAAAATAATAATAATAAAGGAGATTTTAACCGTTTTGCTTTTGACCGGTCAAAAAGAGATTTGTTACGGGAAGGGAATCGATCGACAAGTTTCACCCTAGCCGCCTCCCAGTTTCAGTTTATCGATCGATTCAGCGATCTCTCTCTCAAGCCTTCCCAAAAGAAATTTACAGATT
>JBBMKA010000021.1:19370289-19381239 GCA_037833695.1 Sechiopsis laciniata | reverse complement strand
ATAAAGATGAGAAAAAAAAATGGAGGAGAGAGAAAAAATATATTATTTTATTCTTATTTTAAAAGTGAATTAATTTATTAAGGACCATTTTTAAACTTAATTGGTAGTTGAGGGACTAAAATTGAACATTTGAAAGTTTAGGGACTAAAATTGAACAATTCTAAAAGTCGAGGGACTAAAATTGAACAATTTTGAAAGTCGAGGGACTAAATTTGACACTTTAAAAGTCGAGGGACTAAAATGGAACAAACCCCATAGTCTAGGGACCAAAATGGTATTTTAACCTATTTTTTTATTATTAATTTTGTGCCAGCTCATCTAAAATCAAACCATGGTTCAAGTTTTTTTAACCCAATGACCATTTTTAAGTTTTTTTACAAATTTTAGAAATCAAAATTAGACTTTTGAAATTTTAGGGACCAAAATAAAATAAGAAGGATAGTTGAGGGACAAAATGGTATTTTAACCAAAAGAAAAAAGTGACGAGTGTCTTATGGCTCAATGTACTTTGTTTGGGGGTGGTATTACAGGATGAAATTCAGTTGAGTGAAGAGTTGTTGGCAAACAAAGTTGTATCATATTTTTTAGTTAAGGAAATAATCTTAGATATATAAGAAAGGGACAACACCTCTATTGATTTAAAGCTTTTTCTGAGTAACAATAAAAAATAAAGTTATGAGTAGTAATACACAAAGTAGATAATATCATATGAATGTCGAGGGTAATAATATAAGATTAAATTTATTGTAATCTATTAATTAAATTTTTTTTATAACATATAGTGAAGCTATGTTGGAATTGTTATGATATATCACTTTTTCATGCAGGATCATGAAGATATTCTTCTCCCGAAAGATGAGAAATGGCCATTCCTTCTCCGATTCCCCATCGGATGCTTCGGTATCTGCCTCGGGCTAAGCAGCCAGGCTGTGTTATGGCGGGCGCTGGCAACCAGCCCGGCCACCGAGTTTCTTCACATTCCCCCGGTCATCAACCTCGCCATTTGGCTCCTTGCCATGGCTGCTCTTTGTTCTGTTTCAGTGGCTTACATTCTCAAGTGCATATTCTACTTTGAAGCTGTCAAAAGAGAGTATTTCCATCCTGTTCGTGTTAACTTCTTCTTTGCCCCTTGGGTCGTCTGCATGTTCCTTGCCATCGGCGCCCCGCCCGGGTGGATGTCCGAGCCCCTCCACCCAGCTCTCTGGTGCGCTTTCATGGGACCCTACTTCTTGCTCGAGCTCAAGATTTACGGCCAATGGTTGTCCGGGGGGAAGCGACGTCTCTGTAAGGTGCGGCGATTCTGTTAAACCAACCACAAAACTGAAAATTCATTAATCACTTCCCATCATTTTGATTACATTATTACATAATATTCTTTTACTCAATATTCATTCACCAATTTGTGTGATTTTAATTTTATCACATGCCTACATTAGCACATTAATACATATAGGAAAAAAATAGTTACAAGGCTAAACGCAAGTGAACTTAGCATGCATATTAAATAGTATTAAACTACCACTAAATTCGCAAGCTTGATTTAATCTTATACGATGATGTTTCAGGTGGCGAACCCTTCATCGCACCTGTCGGTGGTCGGGAACTTCGTCGGGGCAATACTGGCAGCAAAATGTGGGTGGTTGGAAGCAGCAAAGTTCTTATGGTCAGTGGGGTTTGCACACTATCTAGTGTTGTTTGTGACACTGTATCAGAGGTTGCCCACGAGTGAGGCGCTGCCGAAGGAGCTGCACCCTGTTTACTCCATGTTCATCGCCGCCCCCTCCGCGGCCAGCATTGCTTGGCAGACAATTTACCAGGACTTTGATGGCTTGTCCAGAACCTGCTTCTTCATTGCTTTGTTTCTCTACATTTCTCTCGTTGTCAGGATCAACTTCTTCACTGGTTTCAGGTTCCACCTCTTTTCTTTCTTCTCATAACGTTTCAAAATAATTTATGACAGTTGAGACATCATATTATTATTAAGGAACGTAAACTGCTATCTTAGGAGGTGTTTGGATCAGGTTTTGAAGGAGTTGGGTTGAGGAGTTATTTTGAGTAATTAAAAAGTGGTAGTAGCCAAAAACTCGTTTGGATGTAGTTTTTGTGTAGAGGAGTTAGAGACAAATACTTGTTTGGATGTAGATTTAAAATGAGTAGTCATTTGAATAGTTAAAAAAAAATGATTTAAATGAGTAGGTAAAAATAAGCTATTTAAAAAAGTAAAAATTGAATGAGTAGTAGTGAGTTATTTTGAGTAGTTATAAATTAATGATTAAAAATAAGTGATTAGAAATGAGTAATTATTTTGAGTAGTTACAAAAACTTGTTTGGTTTGAGTAGTAGTTAATAAATACTCATTTTAAATCTTCCATAAATATGGCAAACAACACCCCCTCAAAATTCAATTCGTTGATTAAATTAACATAAAATATATTATCATTTTGGACAAGCTGATTGAATTAACATTCATTTTGGGGTGCTAAAGGTGGCCGACCTATGGACTAATTTCCTAAGAGATTCCTTGACATCCAAATGTTGTAAGGTCATGCGTTATGTCCCATGACATTAGTCAAGGTGTGCACAAGTTGGCCCGAACAATCACGGATATTAAAAAAAAAAATGTTGAGACACAAAAGTGCGTGCCATTCACAGAATCTACTTTTTTTATTTAAAACATTAAACTTCAAAAGTAATAATAATAAAAGATAAAAACGGTCATAGAGAATCTACTTGCCCGAATCTGAAACCACTATCCATGAAACCCAAGAAACTACCTAGGATCACACTAACAACATCACTGGTTGAAAATTTAAACAGGGTTCAGAAATTAGCAATTCCAAGATAAGAATAGTTAAAATTATACCTGAAACATGTGAACTTTTGCAGGTTTTCAGTGGCTTGGTGGTCTTACACATTTCCAATGACAACTGCATCAGTGGCAACCATAAAGTATGCAGAACATGTCCCTACAATTGTCAGTAAAGGTCTGGCACTTACCCTTTCTTTCATGTCCTCTACCATGGTGTCCCTTCTCTTTGTCTCCACTCTCCTCCATGCTTTTGTTTGGAAGACACTGTTCCCCAATGACCTGGCCATTGCTATCACAAAGAGGAGACTTATCAAGGACAGGAGACCCTTCAAAAAGGCCTATGACCTAAAACGCTGGACAAAGCAAGCTCTTACCAAGCACAGCAAGGATATTCATCCACAAAATGATGATGAGTTATGAGTTATGAGTTATGAGAGTACTTGTGTGCAACTATCTAAGCTAAGCATTTTCAAGTACAATTATTTTTACATTCAGACTTTGATTCATAGCAGTGTTTCATGATATAGAAGACATGAAGTTTGTATAATGAAAACCTTCTCCAATGAAACCTCAGATCCATGACTTCTTCCGATCACCTCATTATTCCCAATTGGAAATTTTACTTCCTCATTGAATGAATGAACTAACCAGTAATATAACTGTTTAATGATCAAAGAGTCTTGGAATCTAGCAAGTTTTCGACACGATGAATGTCAAGCTTTGTATTTATATTCTTTCGAGTACTGAACAATACATTTACACCAAATGGATACAAGGAAGCTGAAGGTGGCAATGATGGTTGTACTGTACATATCCAGGAACTATTTGGATTTGGATACAAGTTGGAGGACATAAAGGGGATGGTTTAGTAAATCTAGAAAACACATGTTTGACAACCTTTCCTGTAAGATTGATTTCTAAGAAGAAAAAATAACTCAAGAACCGTTTCTGCATTGTTGCTATCAACATCATGTAGTGGCTTCTATTTAAAGGCCGAAACCAAACTTTAGAAGCCCCAGCAGAACGAAATCATCAAATGGTTAGAAAATTTAAAGCTCTTATCCCAAAAAGATGGAAATAAAATATATTAAATGGTTAGAAAATTTTGATCTTTCTGAAGAAAGATGAAACCAGTAATTGCAAGTGAATACTGATCAGAAGTCATGAAAATGAATTAATACCTTTGAAGGTATGGATGGGCGGGAATGAACTTTCATAAAGGTCCATTATTATTAGAGTGGAGTTGAGATGTTAGGGAAAGCTAATAAGAATATTAAGACAATCACATTAATGATATTAGAACTAATGATACAGATATATTTTTCAAATATAAAACAAATATATATAACTAAAATCTACCTTGTAGAATTCTCTCGATGTAGTAAACACTGATGTCATCTTAGGAAAAAGAAATATAAGAATGTGCATTAATGAAATATAGGGGGAAAAAGGCTTTGAGCATTGGTATTGTTGTTTCTTGCTTGGCTATTACAAAAAACAACTATTTCGCATTTACTTGAAATATCTGCACTAATCACAACCATAAATAAGTGCAAACGACCAATTAAGTACTTATTTACCTTCCTATTCAGAGGACATGCCTTGAAATACATCATCCAAGACAGGGAAATGCTCACTTGAAACTCGGGTTCAATTTGGGAGTGCTTTTCTTTGCAAGAGGAAATAATGGAGCCTCTAAAATCTGCAATATGAAAAAGACATTCATCGCCAATCAGCAAAAAGGAAACAACAATACATTACAAGTTATTATTCAATAAGACTACCAACTTTTGTGTTTAACGGACGGGCTCTAAACCTTCGAGTAGTTGTTATCTCGTTATCTTCTTCAGAAAGCAAAGAAGCGATTTGCAGAATAATGAAGAACACGAGAGGGTGGTTTTTCTATACGCTTTCTCCATTGTAGTGAAAATCAGTAGAAGTCGAATCAAATCAATATTTAATACACACAAAAAAATATTGAGAAAAGAGAAACCTATTTCTCTTTTGTGAAAAATAATAGCTGGGAGGGGTTATAAACTCGAAATGAGGAATAAGTGCATTCAACTCTTGTTTGGTTTGTGGGTTGAAATTAAATTTCTTGGAATCTATTGATTACGGTGTTAGTTTTAACGTATTGATCATCCATAATAGAAAATGTTATTTGGTTTGCTGATTGATAGTCTAAAATGGAATTCTAATATAATATTTTAAATAATGTTGTTTGGTTTGCTGATTGATACTCTATAATAGAATTTTAATGGATGTTTCTATAATATGTCTATGTTTCCGTTTGACAAGTTCATTTTGCTCAACGGTTTATGCGCAAGACTTTTCATGAAAAATCCCTTTGGATGAAAAGAAAGTTGTAAGTGTGTTCCTCAAAACTACAAAAAGGATCAATTTTAAGATTTATTAAAAGAACCTAACTAAAATTACATCTTAGAGTAAAATCCAACATTGTATTTTAACTTTATTGATATTATGTCCATAATTTTTCTATGATATAGAATCATATCTAGAAATCTGGATAGGACTTGCTAAGGATGTGATAGAATCTACCAACTTTATAATAAAATCTCTAGAGAGAATCTCCCGTAGAGCCAAAGTTACAAACTAACACAATTGACAACTTCTTTTGATATCCTAACAATGACCTAATAACTCCTATTTATAGGACACCTAGAGATATCCTAATTAAGGTAAAAGACTCCTATTCCATAAAAAATTTCTTTCCATAAATGACAATTCCATTTATGACAAGTACAAATAAGGACTAATTAAATAATAATAAAATACTATTAAAGTCTTCTCTTATTTTCGACTTCGCCTCGAATACACAATCAAAGGTCTCGGGATTGTATCAGGATGATGAATCAGTTGTAAATTAATTAAAGCTCTATGAAACTCTATGTGACACACTTTAATATAAATTGCTGCAAACAATTGTAACCAATTTGGCTTGCCTATACCAACAGTGGGAGGGGGGGTTTCAAAGAGTTATGAAACCATATGAGTACAATAAATAATGAATTTTATTGTTCAAAAATTACAATATCTCACGAACAAACGCCACGATCGATGATGTTAATCGCAAGAACAAAAGAAGAAAGAATACAAAAGAATCCTCTTAAACCAGGAAACATGAAAAAACTTAAATCAGTCCTCTCTGCCGAAATCCTTACCAGTTTCTGCTACCATCATTTCTTAGATCTCTATCCCAACAACACTATTCCTACGATCCTAACCCGTTTCTTATCGACTCGAGAACTTGAACAACCTCAGCCATGCTCGGTCTCTTCGAAGGGATCTCAGATGTACAAATCAATGCCAACTTCATCACTTGGATGAGCTCGTTTTCGACAATGCCACGTAAGTTTTGATCAAAACAGTCAGGAGCACAACCACTTTCTAACAACTCCCTTACATATTCACACAAAATTACTACCTGGTTTGCTCTTGGACTCTCAACCGGCTTCCTCCCTGTTACCAACTCCAGTAGAATCACTCCAAAACTATAGACGTCGCATTTTTCACTAACTCTCAAACTTTGGGCCAACTCCGGTGCAACATAGCCTACAGCGGTATGGTACTTGGTTAGGATGTAATTGTCCAAAACGGGAAGCAACTTCCCCAGCCCGTAGTCGGATAACTTGGCTTCATAGTTTTCGTCTAACAGTATGTTAGTTGATTTTATGTTGAGGTGAAGAACTGAAGGTCTACAATCATGGTGAAGATAAGCAAGAGCTCTAGCTGTTCCGAGTGCAATTTGGTATCTCCTAGACCAATGTAACTCTGTATTGCCAATGCCTGTGCTGGTTCCTGCATAACCCAAACCGTGCAGATTGTCATATAGATTTCTGTTTGCGATGAATTCCGATAGGATCAACTGCATTGACGAGGACCAATAGTACCCCTGAAAAGCGACCAAGTTTGGGTGCTTAATGTTTCCCAAACGTCCGATTTCCATCTCGAACTCATCTTGGCTTCTGATCCTCCCTAGAGTGTCCAACTTCTTCACAGCGATGGAGATTCCGCCCTCGAAAGTTGTCTTGTAGACGGTGCCGATTGAGCCACCCCCTATTAGACATTCCTTGTCGAGCAAAGCTTGGGTTCCTGCCTCCCAGTCTTCATACTTCGATGGCAATGTTTTGCTGAAAAGAACCAGCTTACCAATGATGACCCCTGAATTGGTTGAACCGAGTGGTGTGCTCTCAATGATTTCGGTGCTCCTTGCCTTCCTCGATCGAGCCATCAGGTTCAAAATGGATATCACGCAAACACCGACCAGAATCACAACTGCTGCTACAATAGCAATGATTGCAGATAGACTAAGAATCTTTGGCTTCTTCGATGTGGAAGTCGTGCCAGTAGTGTTATTTGCAGAGCAAGAATCCAAGGGAGCACCACAAAGAAAAGGATTGTTGGAGAATGCAGAAGGCCCGAAATCTTGGATCGTCTTCATAGGAGGTATAATGCCCGAAAGGTTATTGAAAGAGACATTGAAATGGTGCAGCAATGTGAGATTTTCAAGAGTAGGTGGTATTGAACCAGATAGTAGGTTTTGAGATAGATCCAGATACTGAAGTTTCGAGAGGTTCCCAAGCGTCGACGGAATGCTTCCATTCAGACGGTTATCACGAAGATCAAGAATTTCAAGGTATGTCATGTTATAAAGAGATTGGGGAATTCCCCCTTCAAATGCATTGCCAGAAATATCCCTGCAGTAAGAGAAATGCCATTCAAAGGATAAGTGAAGTTCAATTTACACAACATGGGATGGATTGAAAAACAATGTTGTTTAAGGACTACTTTATAGAACTTACAGCTCAAGAAGAAACCTGCAACTGGTTATATCATCAGGAATCTCACCAACAAGTTTGAGACTGTGCAAATTCAAAACCTGAAGTAGCTCGATGTTCCCGAAAATGGCTGGGACTGTCCCCGTGATTGAGTTATCGCCCAACCGAATCACCAAAAGCCTTTTCAAATCTGAAAGTTCAGCAGGAATCTTCCCAACCAGCTTGTTAGATTCCAAATCCAATATTTTAAGACTCCCACATTTTGTAATGCTCAATGGGATCTCCCCATCGAAACCATTCCATGAAACATCAAGAACTTCCAGATTTACACTGCAGCCCACAACCTCTGCAATCCCCCCACTAAACTTGTTATAAGAGACATTAAAATAAGTGATGTTTTCGAATCCGAGAACCTCAAATGGCGGCGACCCAGTGAACAAATTGCTACTCAGATCCACAAGTTTCAAGCTCCGGCAAGCAGAGAACTGGCCTTGGACACTCCCAGAAAGTGCATTGCTTCTCACAGAAACATACTCTAATCTTCGAATGTTACAAAGTTGCAAAGGAATGCTCCCAGTTAGATCATTGTTAGAGAAATCAAAGCCCTCAAGGCTGAAACAGTCCAAAATTGTAGACGGTATTACACCCGAAATTCTGTTATGAGAAAAAGAAACAAATCTAGTCTTGAAACAATTCCTGAACACAGCTGAAGGAATCTCCCCAGTGAAGCCATTCCTAGATAAATCCAGAAACCGAATGTTGGGCAAATCGCCGATGAACTCCGGGACCGAACCTGACAAAGCATTCGAGCTCAAGTTCAGCTTCCAGAGAGTAACAATGCGGCCATACTCAATTGGAATATTGCCAGTAAATCTATTCCCAAACAATGTCAAAGTCCTCAAAAACTTCAACCCGGACAAGGCCGGCGACAAAGTTCCAGCCAAGCTGGAGTTCCAGAGAACAATCTTCTCCACAAAACCATTGGAATTACACAACACGCCGGTGAAATCCCGGCAATGATCCTGGGCGGCGGCCCAAGTTGTCAAGAACCCAAATGGATCCTCGGTTACAGCATGTTTGAATTGAAGCAAAATGTCATTCTCAGTAATGGCGGAGCAAATTCCGAGAAGAAACGGAAGAACAAAGAACAGAAGAGCATGAGAACAAACCCTTCTCATGCTCGATTTCTATATCCAGTTTGTCAACTACATGGGTCAATTTACGATCTGGGTTTTGAAGATAATGGAAATCCAGAGGCATTCAGAGATCAAAAACAAGAAATGCAAGAAATTGGGATGAGATTTTGGGATTCAGAAAAAAGGAAGAGTAAATGAAACAAGAAAACCCACAAACCTTTGGAGCTTCAAACGCCTGAAAGATGCGCCTTTGTCTCTCACTCTCTTATGTTTAATGACAACCAAAAAAAAAGAGGGGGGTGGGTAGCTGGTTGTTGTGTTGTGTGTTTAATGTTATTTCTTTTCTTTAATCATCCATACCTTCCATTATTATTATCATCCTATCATTTCCATCAAATTTTCAAAAATATTCTAGCATGGGTTTTTCTTCTTTTATAACATTTTCTCTACTTCAGAGATGGAATATTTCACCTTTTTTAGTTTTTCAAGATGCTTTTCTACTAGACTATTCCAATCCAGTTAATTATTTAATTTTAAGAAAATTTATGAAATTAATCAAATTTAGAAAATAATTCTAATTAAATATAGTTACTTTTTTTATCAAATATATATGCCTACTTTTAAAAATATTCAAAAAAACTATTGTTATTGATATTAATGGCTATTATCATATATTTTCTTATAATATTGTATTAAATAATATATAATACTGTATTAATGAGTATTTATAATATAATACAGTATTAAAACGTGTTAATTACTATAGATGCAAATGTTTTAAATTTTATCTATATTTATAATTAGTTTATAAGAAGATATCATCTATTACGATTTCCTTTAGGGTGTGTGTGGGGCAAGGGAAATAAAGGGGGAAATGAGGATGAGGAGAAAAATAGAGAGGAGAAGGATTATAGGAAGAATGATTATTTATGTAGGGAATTAAGGTAATGATTAGGAGAAAAATAAAATAATGAATATGATTAGAGTAAAAAATATTGATGTGATGTATGAAAAGTTGTTGAAGAGAGAATAAAAACCAATTAGAAGAAGAATAAAAAAAATGATTTTTGGAAAACGTGATTATGGAGGGAATAATTTCTGATAACCCAAACACGATGAATCATCCTCATTCTCATTCTCCTCCTTATTCTTGGTGGCCCAAACACCCCCTTAAATTTATCCTCAACAAAATATAAAAATAACAATTCATCTAAATATGCATTACTAATTCAGCTGGTTCATTTATAATTATAAAAGATAATGACTATTTAGTCATACTAATCATAAAGTTATATGTTCAAAACTTTTGATAATATTATTGAATAAAAAAAAACAAAATATATAACCTTTCAAAAACAAAAACAAAACAACATAGATAATAATTAGTTTTAAATTTTACCAAAGAAAGAGTACTAAAATCTAATTTCCAAAATTATTGAGACTATGTACTAATATTTTTATTCATTTATATCTATTAAAAGAATGATGTGACCTGTGAGTTTTAAAATTTAGTGCATTTGACCAGTTCAAGTATATATTTACGTGTTTTTTTTTTAAAAAAAGTATATATTTACGTGAATTTAAATAAATAAATAAATATATATATATATAAATAAATAAATAAATAAATATATATATATATATATATATTTTTTTTTTTTTTTTAATGAGTTTGCATGTTAGATTATCTTATTTTAATTTATTTCAATTTCATAGTTATCTTTAATTCTGAAAATTGGTAACGATTCATTTTTTATTGGGCTAGTCCTTCCCCTTCCCTGACTTTTTTTTTTTTAAGTACATATTTACTCAATAAAAGATTTTAATTTAAAGAAAACAAATTTATATTCCAGTTGTAAATTCATTATTATAATAATAATATTTCGAAAATGGTTGGCACATGACAACGTAACCTAAAATTTAATTTTTGTTATTATTCTACTTTTTCTTTTTAAGCTCATATATTACTATTCTATTTGTTGCAGTATTTTTTTTAAAACAATTTTTTTAGACTTTTTTGTAAAACCAATTTGTTGCTGTACTTTTGTCAAATTGGATTGGCAGTTCCATTAAACAAACTCTTTTGTAATTATAATAACTTTATGTTAAATTAAAAATTTACACTTTAAACTAGGGGTGTTCGTCGGTCGGTCGGGGTCGGTTTTCTCCAAAAACCGACCTCAATAACCGACATTTCGGTTTTCTT
>JBBMKA010000021.1:19282911-19361151 GCA_037833695.1 Sechiopsis laciniata | reverse complement strand
ATGTATTTAAAATTAGTTATATAAAAATATATATTAATAAATATTGATTTTATTATTTATGAAAGTTTTCTAAATTCATACATTTCTTAAAAAATATATAAATATATATTTATGTAAATCTAATATATAACTATTCAAAATAATTAAATTTGTTATTTTTTTTTATGTTTTTTAATTGCAACTTATCTTGATTTGAGTTTCCTAACTTAATTTTTATCATAAAATTATGTTTATCCATTTTTTTTGTAACAATTATCAAATTTAATTATTTAAATATTTTTTATTTCATTAATTTTGTTATTTTGATATTCTCGATTTTCTTTAAAAAAAAAACTAGATTTTAAATTTTATGAAGATAATAAATAAAATTTAAAAATGTTATTGTGTGAATATTATATTAATTTTTTTTTAAATATTCATTATCATCTCATCCCACCAAACACCAATTAACTATCACATCAACTTTTTTCTCATCTCACCAAACACCAATTTACTCTCATTTTCCTTCATTTCCCTTCCCTTTCTTTCCTTTCCTTTCCCTTCCCACCCAAGCCAAACAAGCCCTAAATAGTATTATAGCATTCAATGTTTGAGCTTTCATTCACCTTCTTACAGATTAATAGTATCGTACCAGGTATCAATTTTCAAAAACCAGTTTTAAAATTTGTCCTTTCCAATCTTTCATTGTCGAAACAGATTACTGAAAACTTGCACGTCAAATTAAATGTGGAATTTAATTTGATTTTCTGAAATCTTGAGCTGCCATCAGAACATTCATATTTTTTTAAGTAATATTTAAGTGAATAAGTATTCTAAAAAGAGAAATAATTGCATGTTGCTTTGGCAGCATGCAGCTGCTACGTGGTAAAATTTGGACTTTTAATTATTATTATTATATTTTTAACATAAAAAAAAATAAATAAAAGAGTGGCTCATATTTTGCCACGTAGGCGGCTGCATGCTGCCAAGGGAGCATGCAATTATTTTTCTTTTGAAAATACTTACTCATTCTTAAAACCACATATTTTTACTTTTCTGTATTTCTCTCTCCATCTATTAAAGCCAATTCTTTTTTAAAAAGTAAAATTACGTGACTTTAAGGTGAATAAGTATTTTCATATTATTTCATATTTTTATATGTTATAATAAGTGATATAAATGAATGGGACAAGTTGATTGGGCCCAGAATCACTTAAATAAGGTCATGGTTTTCACTTGACCTTATATCTACTTCCTCTCTTTTTATTTCATTTCATTTTTTTTTTTCTGAAGTTCATAAATGTAAATTATTACTTATTTATTTTGGCTTTGGCTGTCATTTATTTTTATTTTATTTTTTTGGGGTCCATTCTGAGCCTGACACTGTCTCTAAGCTTTGCCATTTTTCTATTAACGCAATCTTTTTCAATCCATTAATGATCTATGCACGTGCTCCAAAATTTCATATCATTTCTATTTTTAAACCCACTCAAAGTCAAAGTTTTACTTACTCGTAAATTTGAGAATGCTTTCTAATTTAAATACTTCTAAAAAAATAAAAATTATATCTTGCATCTTTTCAAGTATGTTCAAATAACAATTTTTATGGGTTATAATGCGTGAGGTCCCCATTAGAAAGGTTTAAAAAATAAAAAATTGTCGTGCGTAAGATATGAGCCATTTCTGTTACTATTAATTAATTTTGAGATAAAATTTTACCCTTATCCAATATAATATTAGATTTCATATATAAAATCTAAATTAATACTCAATCTAAAAACTAAAAATTAAGATTTAATCCAAAAATATTAAAAAAAGAATCCTCACAAATTTCAAACTTTAGAAATCAATTTGGAATTAAATTTTAAATTTTAGAGAGTCAACCTATCTTTTTTGAAACTTCAAAGACTATACACAAACGTCAATAATTAAAGCTCAGGTAACATGATGTATGATTTAATAATTAGGAGATTATCAATTTGAATTTTTTGATATATTGTTGATTTAAAAAAAAACTAAATAAAAACAAAAATAAATTTCAAGAATTAAAAGTATATTTAAAAATTAGGACCTAATAAAAATTAGGAAAGATTATATTTTTAGTTCTTAAATTTGAGATCTAATTTTAATTTAATTTTATGTTTTAGAATTGAACATTATTACCTCTAACATTTAAATAATGTTTACTTTATGTTTTAATTTAGTTTTATGTTTCAACTCATTTTCTTTTAAAAAAGTAAATCTAGTAAAAACTAAAATAATCATTTTATTAATATATTAAAATTTTAAGTTAGTCTAATCATTATTTTAGTCAATTAGGTAATGATTTTATTATTTTTTAAACTAAAAATAAGTACTATTGAGAGCGTTCAAAATTGCCAAATTAAAACTAGAGCGTAAATGTAAGAACTAAAAAAAATACTTTCCCTTAAAAACTAAATTCAAATACGTGGGACCAAGAATGCACCTTGTCATTAATAAAAATAAAACTATACTAAAAAAGCATTTTTTTCACCGGCTATTTCAAACACACTGTTCATTCCTGGATTTAGAAAGTCACAAAATTCATTTAAGATATGTGAGGTTTAAGCTTTGACAGAAATCCAAAGAAAACAAACTAATTAGATACTCAGCAAATAATAACTAATATGACTAAGCCGATTAAGAATTTTAATATTGCAATATAATTCCACTCTTGTGTACTGTTGAACAAAGTAAATATGTAATTTAAATCTGATTGCAAAAACAAAGTTCTCTAAATCATGAGCCTTTTTTCAATTACAATATTTAAATTGAAGATTCAAATTTATGACATTTTAGTCGAACATACATGCCGATACTATTAAGTTAATCTCACTTTAATATTTAAATAATGAGTCATCAATGGGACACATGGTTATGGGTCAATTGCCCAAAACCAAATCTAACACTATGAATGTAGAGATAGGTCTACAATCACTAGAAAGTTGCCCAACATAAAGATCCACCCACTAGTCATGGGTGATGGGTCACATGCCTTAAATCCCAAGCCCAACAATCTATGGGTTTGGGTAACATGTCTTCTTGTTACTAGTACATGAAGTTTTTTTTATTGAATCAACAATATTTGTTAGCGGAGTTTTGAATCTATAACATGTAGATTGCTAGGTCGTACTTAATGTCATTGAAGTACGGTTCCTTTTGGCTCAGTACAACAAGCGAAACTAAGTTTTCCTTTTCTTTTTTAAAATGATATATATATTTTTAAAATAAACTCTATAGTCTAGGAATATTTTCTATAATTGAATTTATGCAAATATTAACGACTAAATTATGCTCATGTTGACACTAGAACAATCTTATTATCATGAAGGAACGATATAATTTTCGAGAAACTCTTCGATCCAGAAAGAGTCCAAAAGTGCAGTAACCCATTTTATCCAATCTATGTATGAAAGTAGGACCTAGCAACAGCAGCAGAGATTCTTTTAAGATATTCACATCTCATGGTTGAATTATCCTTTTATCTGATCACAAACATACCGATAAAGGCAGACACAAAGGACTTCCATGTGAAGCCAACAGAGGTTGAGAAATAATGTACATTGAAAGAGAAAGATGATGGGAATTGTATACATTGATTATTCACTATTAAACTGTTGCCCCACATTGAATTCAGCAAAGTACACTTAGCCCAGCGATAATTAATATATAACATCAACTTAGAAGTCGCAGATTCGAATACCAAGCCAATATTGATCTTGTACTTAAAAAAAAAAAGAAAAAAAAGACTCTGAACTCAGCAGCAGAAAGAATGAATATTATGTACCATAATCAGCAAACAACACTATATCATCACATATACATCCCCTGCATTATTTCCCCCTAAATCCAATGCAATGCAATCCAATTCAATTCAATAATTCGTTATCGCTCATTCCAACCAGTACAGTTGATACTTGAAAGCAGACAAAGTGATAAAAGACAACATTACTTGTTTCGTTTTGGTTGATGCTTTTGGTGAGTTTTGTATCCAGTTTATGATATTTGCATTGTTCTTGGTTTCCCTTTACTCCAATCTTCTTCGAAACAATACAAGGATATGAAGTTGTTCGATTGATGCAACCATTGTCCAGTAGCTCTATGCACTTGAATAAGCAACTTTAGCCTGGTTAAGAAATAAGCCTCACCTACTGCAATAATTTCTCATCTTCTGTCTGCAATTCCTTAAGTTTCCTTTTTGCATATACAGTGAAGAAAACCGTTGTAGCTGCAGTAACACAAAACCCAACAGTAGTTAAAACGATCTGCGGGGCGGTGAGGAACGGCTGATCTTGCGAAGCATCGGCCAATGTCCTGATTAAAATGCCACTGCAGCAAAAAGCTTAGGTAAATAAGTATTTGTTTTCATTTTAAGGAGGGAAAAGGAATGACACTCTAGAATATTTTTTAAGATAAAGAAGTGTCAAATAAGAAAGGGCATCAGTCAATCATTTCAACGCTTAAACCACCTAGATTAATCATATTTATTGTTAAAATGGTCTACAATATTTATGCAGAAATTGTCAAAGACTAGCCGCCCCGCAATGATCATATCAACCGTTTTAAAAATGTTTACCCAATCATTCAAGAAACTTACAAGAAGCTCTCATATCATATGTCACTTGGGGTATGTTCTCCGAGTTTTGTGAGTGATTCTGGTATGAAAAAAATCACCTTCGATATGTTGTTCTCCGAGTTTAGTTTATAGACACTGGTTAACCTTACAGCATTTGGCTAAATATATTTGTGAATATTCAAACCAGCTTAGGTGCAGAGTTACTAAAACAGCTATTGGATACATTAACTCCTCAAATTCTCACCAACTTTTATACAAATTGAGTGTGTTTTCCTTAACTTTTCAATGGAAAGTTCGACAGAATTCTTTTGGATACTGAAATGACTTAAATGAGAGTTGGGCCTCTACATAATTTACAACTTACAATAAGTTCCCAAGCTAACAAATGAAAAAATTGTATTGATGTGATTTCTTGCTGCAGGAATACGATGCTATCCAAAGACATTCTAAATGTAAATTTACAAGAAAGCATTCAAGAAGCATGAAATTCACCATGTGAATGTATGACAGTATGAGTAAGGTTTAGGGAAAAGTTAGGCATACGTACGTGTATATTGTAACAAATATTTCTGGCACCATTCCAACGAGGGACCCCAAGATGTAAGGACCATATCTGACATTGGTAGCTACAGCACAATAATTATATACAATGTAAGGGAATGGGGAAACCCGAATTAGAGCTACTGCACGAAACTGATGAATCCAGTCTCCTTCGCCTGCTAATCTTAAAACAGAAGCGTTCTTAGGATATTTGTCTAACCAGCCCTGTAAAAGGGGATAGATAGTTTAGCCACCAAGGGATGGAGGTTGTGTTAAGCATTTTAACAAACATGATATAAATTTATAACAAGTACTAACTTGAATTTTTCGATAGAATAGGGAGCCAATGAAATATGGAAGTGATACACCAATAGTTACTGCTGATATAATTAACAGGAACCCAAGACCATAACCAAAAGTCATCCCAGCCAGCCACATAGAAGGTGACGACGGTAAAAACAATGAAGGGAACAACGCTACCGAGGCGAAAACGAGAACTGCCAGCACTGGAGTACTAAACGTTTCAGCTTCCCAATTTATAATTGGAACTATTTCCTGCAGCAAATGAAATACCCATCAGGCTAAACTGACGCATTGCACAGTTCAACTTTTGCTTACGCTAAAAGGCACGTTATTAAACACTTTCAAAAGTAAAAATTCCAGAAATTAGACATCACAACTAGTCTAAGAGTGAATTATGGAATTAATGTCTTGCATGATTATTGTAATAGCCGCATGCAATATATTTTCATTTAACTGAAAGATAACACATGATCTAAAGCAATCTCCAAGGAGCAGCCTCATAAGTCATAGGTTGCTCTTAGAGGTCTCAGATTTGAGAACTACGAATGAGTTTAATTGTAAAATCTCTTGTTGTCTCTCGGTTCAGGCCTTGAGACAAGCGTAGGTGGCCTTGGGCATATGGAAGCTTCGATTCCAGGACATTAAAAAAAAACACATGATGTAAAGCTGATGAATAAACCCTGATAAGATTATATTGCAAGAAGAAGACTTGAGAAACACGTTGAATTACCAATATGACAATCCCACCCATACAAAGAACTTTCTTAAACGGGAGTTTGATCAATATCAATCGTGACAAAATAAATGACAGGACAAGTTTTAAAGGGCCAAAACCAAAAGCCAGTGACAAATAACATGCAACAGAGCTTAAACACGACCTAATAGACAGCAGCATCAATTAAAAACTGAACTGGTACATGTTAAGTTGCACATTAAATAAGTATCTCGATATTCTTTTGTTTGGGTCATATCATATGGTCAAAAGCTACAAAACACTCAACTAGCCATTAAAAAAACAATTAAACGAAGTAAAGCAAACCCAGAAAACAATTGCACAGACAAGGTCATTACGTGAAGAATTCAACAAAACCCCAAAATACCAGTCAACAACAACAACACTCGTCAATTCGATTTCAACATAAACACTGACCTTATTGATGAAAAATGGCCCAACCCATTTGAAAAAAACAACAGCTAAAGAGACCAAGAAAAGGAACAACACCACCAACCGAGCCCAAAGCCAGAAAGACCTTCCCGGAGAACAAGGCTGCGAATCACCGCCATTAGGCAAAACCTCAGCTTCACAATCAGAAGGGCTCTGTCTCAATCGAACATAGTCCCCATTGTCATCGTCACATCTAATCGCCGCCGTGATATCCTCCGCCACCACTTCTTTCCGGCCGTTACCCGTCTCATAATATGTCATCGGTGACAAAACCCAAAAGCTAGAAATCACAAAACGGCCTTCTGCAATCAGAATTGACGGGAAATTTCAGAAAACCCTAGAAATCGAAGGTGGATGGGAAGAAGAGGATTGAATTGCAGGCGGGTAACGACAATGGGGGCGTAAGAGAATTAGAGAAAGAAGGATATCGATGAATGAAGGGGAAAACTTGAAACTGAAGGGCAAATAAATTCGTTCAAAAAACAATTTGTCTTCGGAAAAAGTTGCAGAAATAGAAAATTGGAAAAAAGATTGCCGTTGTTTGGGGTTTGGGATTTTCTTGTAGAAGCAATTGCAATTACGATTTCGCCACTGTGTTCACACGTGGGCCGATGGGGGAATCTTATTGGTTGTTCGTGTGGCGGATTGCTCTGTCGTGGGTTTACCGTCACAGTCAGTTAGATTAAAGATGTATAACGCATTAGAATATCTGGATGGAGTGCTTTGTAACCATTTTTTTTAGTACATATTCGAGAAGAGGTAACAAATATCGATTATCGGGATCGAACCTGTAATGTTGGCGTTGAACTGATTTCTGACCAAATAATAAAATCATTGTGTCATTGATTCATTCGGTTACATTTGTAATCAGCTAGGTCGGAATACGAAGTTACTATAATTTTTTTTTACCCAAAAGTTTTGATAGTAGTCTTATTATTATTTTGTTGATATAATCAGTATTGGGTGTGTTTAGGAAGAGGGATAGTGATTTGGAGGATTTGGAGAAAATTAAAATGTTGTTAGATATAAAGATTATGAGAGACTATAGTAGAAAATTATTGTTTTAATTGAAGAGTTCCACGTGATTGTATTAAAAAAAAAAAAAAAACCTTTAATTTCATTATTATCATGATAAAAAAATCTTGTTTGGATTGATAAGTTTGAGTGGATATATATGTGTGTGAAATGAAAATGTTGAAGGGATAATGTACCCAAATAGTTTATGGATGTTTTTTTAGGGTTTATAAGAAGTTTTATGATTTTGGAGACATAAAATTGAGACAATCTTCTAAACTGTTCTATTCAAACACTCTATTATTATTATTATTATTTGTATTTATAGATATTTCAAAAAATTGTTATTACACTACGCTAATTTATATCTTAGTAGTATATATGTCTTGGGACGTTAATCGATATGTACAAACGAACTCGAACATGTACAAATATAAAAAATATAAAGAAAAAAAATTAAGACTGATTTATAGAAAAACACTATATACTAAAAATCCAAGTTCATCTAATAAAAATCCAAGTTCAATGTGAAATTACAGCAACAACTATGCAACTATCTTAAATTGAGGATGAAGAAAAAAATATATGAGAAAAGATACAAAGAAAACATGAAATAAACATAGATAAAACATGAAGGCCCAAGAGTGAGAGACTTTTTTCTCATCTAAATATGGGTAAAAATAATACCACCATCTCCATATAGGATTTTTAAAGCTACAAAATTACCATGTTACCCTTAAAAAAACCCCTAATTTTGTATTGGTTTGTTCATCACTTCCTTCCCTTAGCCTCCCCTTCTCTTTCAGCTGTTCAGAGTCGTAATCATCACCCCCCGTTCAGCGCCGCGTCGGCCATATTTATTCCGGTCGGCTGCTCCAGCCTCCGTCCCGGCGGGTTGCATTGATTTTCTACTCGTCGTTGTTACTGGTATTCTTCCAATCTCCATCTTCTTTGTCTTTCTTCTCACTTCAGAAACTTCACTTAGGATGCTTTAATCAAAGAGAAGATATGCATAGCAACGAAAAGTAAATCAATTACAACAAATTGAGATTTTTCAAAATTCCGTCTTCTATCCTCTGCCTTTTAATTTCTTGCATATGCCTGCCTCTGTAATTTGAGGGTTTGATCACATCTCTTTGGTCTCTGCTGAAAATTTAATTGTTTTTGGGAACATAGAATTATCGCACTGAGAAGACAGTGAGCTTTTTGTGAAAGTTGAAATTCTTTCCATTGTATTAGTCAATCACAAATGATATCTGAACTTATTAACCACGTTGGCCTGGTGGAGGGGATTGGGGAACTAGGTGTGATGTGATCAATCCATAGTCGCCACCTAATTAGTAATTATCTTCCTACGGATTTTCTTAGCAGTTACTGGTTGAGGTGCATCTACACATAAACGGGCTTGAATAGTTATGGATATATATAAAACGAAAAAATGGATATTTGACATTAATTTTCTTTTATATCCGTGACTATTCAGGCCAGCTTGCGCGCACTTCAATTAATGTCACGTGACATACCGTTTGACCTTACAACATTTAGATGTCTAGGAGACTCCTAGGAAATTAATTCCTAGGTAGGTGGTCACCATGGATTGAACCCATCGCTTTAAGCACCCCAAGGCCCTCTTTGACCACTTGAGCCACTCCATGATGGTTGGATTGGATATTTGACATTATTTGAAATAAGGGTAATCTGCTTAAATACCGGGTCAAATTGAATGGATTTGTACCCCTATGACTACGACCATATGCTATCGTTTTCTTCTTGTTAAAATACATCATTACAAATATAGGGTAAGATTAGCATCTAATAAATACTGATATATTTGGCATAACTTTATAACCGTTACCAGTATAGTGATTTGCTAGTTGATTTCTGTTAATTTGATTTGTAGTTTTGAACTTTGAACTCTGGTCTCAGTCTCTACTCACCTCTCTCTCTGATTCAAACTTCAATTAATTCAGTTGCCTACCGTTCATTCTTTAAATTCTCCTTTGGTAGATTTGAAGATGTGAATTTCTATTGCTTTGTTTCTAAACCGATTTTTTTGATTTATTGATGCTCTATTAATGCCCACTTCCTATTTTGCATGATATTATAGGTTGGATACTTAGCATTGTTTTCTGGGTTTGTTCAAATAAGAAGATGAAGCTTGATGTTAATGTGTTGCGCTATCTCTCGAAAGATGATTTTAGGGTTCTTACTGCTGTTGAGATGGGGATGCGGAATGTATGTACTGATATTCTCTTCTCTAGAGGGAGGACGTTTCATTTATCCTTTAAGTTTTTTTTATTTGAACCCTATTCTAATGTAATTGTTTTTGTTGATTCAGCATGAAATTGTCCCATCAGAACTTGTGGAACGTATAGCTTCTCTTAAGTAGGACTTCGATTATGTTTTCATCAAGAAATATCTTCCCTTTTCGTCTCATTACTCACGTCTTTAATTGTTTCTCTCTTTTTGTTACTGTGGGTGGTGAATTATAATGTCTTACTATGGTGTGTATAGGCATGGGGGCACTTACAAAGTTTTGAAGAATTTACTCAAATATAAGTTATTGCACCACGACTCCTCTAAATGTGAGTAGCTATTAAATTATGATGTAGGAATTCTAAATTTTTGACAATCTATCTTATTATCTTTCTTGTGTTTATCTAGATGATGGATTTCGACTTACGTACCTTGGCTATGATTTTCTTGCAATTAAAACTTTGGTCAACCGTGGAGTGTTTGTGTCTGTTGGTCGACAAATTGGTGTTGGGAAAGAGTCTGGTAAATTTCTTGCTAGTTGGAAATATAAAAGTTGTTGAGTTTTGTCTTTTGGTATCTATGAGGTGGAATACTATTTGATTCATTATTATTTATTGGCTGGGTTGCTATTGTTGATTGTAGATATTTTTGAAGTTGCAACAGAAGATGGCACCGTGCTTGCCATGAAGTTGCATAGACTTGGTAGAGTTTCTTTTAGGTCGGTTAAATCTAAGCGTGATTACTTGAGGCATCGCAGTAGTTACAATTGGCTTTACTTGTCTCGGCTTGCCGCTGTCAAAGAATTTGCATTCATGAAGGTGCTCCGTTGCATTGATTTTCTACCCATGTTATGATGAGAAAATTACCTTTTTAGTCTCTAAGTTTGGAGTCTAGTTTCTATTTGGTTCCTATATTTCAAAATTGAACATTTTTACCCATGATGTTTCAATAATGCTCACTTTTAGTTCTTGTGTATTTTTTTAGTTTGCTTTTATACTTATTTTCTTTTAAAAATTAAATAATCACTTTATTGATATATTGAAATTTAAAATTAGTTTAGTCATCATTTTAGCCAACATTACGTTATGTAACTAACGATTTTGTTATCTCATGGACTAAAATTGAGCATTATTGGAATGTCAGTGGTAAAAATATTCAATTTTGAAACATGGGGCCAGATAGGAATTAGAAACTAGATCCCAAACTTAAGGACTAGAAATGTATTTTTCCCTTGTCTATTTTAGTGCATTGTGGTACTAATGGATGCTTGATTATTGTGCTTTATGTAATAGGCTTTGGAAGAACATGGTTTTCCTGTTCCAAGTGCAGTAGACTGTAATAGGCATTGCATCATAATGTCTCTTGTTGGCGGATATCCACTGTAAGTCTTTCATTGCCAAGTATGTGGTATCTTTTATAGAATTAAATTACGGTACCAATATTATAGTATCAACAACAGAAATAATATGACTGCAATGAGAAGCAAAGGAGAAACAGCCCTTTACACATTTAGTTCCTAATTCTAACACAGGATTAATAACTAAATGTGTAAGGCCAACCAGAACAATTGTTGTAGAACTAAAAAAAAAATCTAAATGTGTAAGGGGGTGGTTCTATCATTTATGTTTCTCACTGTAGTCATGTTGATGCCTCTCCTTTATAAGTTCATTAGAGTGCATTTTTTAGGTGGTCTTCAAGGCAAAGAGGGAAAACTTTGAGGGCATCTATGTTTCAGGATACCTGAATTTTTTTGGTTATTTTGTTTCTTTTCTTTCAGCTTTTGTTAACTGCGTTTTATTATATAGCATTGATCTCCAAAATTTATCATGTGCATAAATGCAACCTAGAAGAGAGCACATTTTCAAGAAACTTGTGGTCCAAAGGGCCTTAAGAAACTAAGAGGTTGTTGGTTCTGTTCTGTCCATGAGGACCACTTACTTAAAAATTAATTTCCACAAGTTTCCTTGACAATCAAATGTTGTAGGGTCATGCGATTGTCTCATGAGAATAGTCGGACTCTCCTAGATATTAAAAAAACCCTCTTACATATTGATATCAATATGTTGGTTCTTTTTTGTTATGATTTGTGAATGACTATTTAGATGGAAATTATATAATAAACCTCTTACATATTGATATTTCTTTCAAATTTCCATTTATATAGTCATTCGCAAACTATTACAAAGAAGAACCAATATTTATATTGGCCCAAGTGGCTCATCCATGAATCAGTTTCAGAAACAAGTAGGTGGAGTCGAGTCATGAATGCTTATGATGAGCACACTGCACACATATGCTTTAGGGAATATTATAACTCTATGTAGTACTAATTCTTTCCTTCTTGGTCCAATCCAGAGTTCTAATCCTTCTTGGTTTAATGCAGTGTGCAAGTAAAACAATTACAAAATCCAGACGTGGTTTTTGAAACAATCATTGGTCTTGTTGTTCGTCTAGCAGAACATGGGCTCATTCATTGTGACTTCAACGAATTCAACATTATGGTATGCTCTTTAGGATAGCCATTTATTGTTCTATTATTGTCCTTTTTCCTCAACTTTATAAATGACTTCTTTTGCGTTTTGAACTTATAAAAAACCTAATTGCAGTTCATCTTCTCTTGAGCTTACTACATATTATTTAATCGTTCTATTCTTGTACTTTGTAGATTGATGATGATGAGAAGGTCACCATGATCGATTTTCCACAAATGGTTTCTGTCTCTCATCGTAATGCACGAATGTAAGTAGTGCAATATGAGGCTCTATTTGAGTCAAATATTGATTTTTCCTCCATCTATTGAATCCTAAAATTCATGTTATTAGCTTGTAGTTAATGTGGAAATCATTTTATTGTTTCTTTTTTCAACTTCAGGTATTTTGATCGTGATGTAGAATGCATCTTTAAGTTTTTTAGAAAAAGGTTAGTGCCGATGGTTAACAGTATTTAAAATGTGTACCTTCATTGTTAAACTGTATTGAGCTGTGTTTGGATTATGAAAATGAAATTACAAGTTGAAAAATGGCATTCAGACCTATGAAAGAATATTTAATGTTGTAAGAAGTCTTTAAAATTTGCACGATTGGTAGGAAATATGTTACACGCTTTCATGGAATTTTCTCTTCACCTTAATTAATTTGGATGCTAAATTTAAAGTTTTAACCCATTATGCTATACTGGTTTTTGAGATTATGTGGTTATGGTCTTTTTGGCCGCTGATGAGAAACTTTTATGCCTTATCATTCACGCAGTTGATATTTCCTACAGTAGATTTGATTGGTTGGTATTTTTGCGAAAATGGATAATGATCAAAGTCATTTTTTTCTAGCTACTTTCTTGATGATATGCAATGAAAAAAAATTCAGTTACACACATATGCACACCCCTTACTAACACATGAAATGCTATAAATTTTTCATGAGCGTGGTTTACATTTCATCGTCAATCACTCTACTTCTTTCATATTGATTAGTTTGGCTTGGCTCAAGCTGTTATTGTTACCATATACGTATCACTTATGTCAGCTCATCAATGTATTATGATCTTGAAATGTACGTTTCTGTACTTCTTCAAAAAGTTAACGTGAACAAAATCAAGAATCTCTGGCCAGTAAGTTTGGTGGCCAAGTCTCTCTTCAATAAAAAATAAAAATGTATATTGGCTGTTCATATTTTGCTATGCTAAAGGCTTAAGTTACTTTTTCTTTCAGGTTTAACTTGTCATTCTATGAGACCGTGGATAATGAAAGTGATGTTGAGATTGACAAAGATGAAAGTGCAAGGCTTTGCTTTTCTTCTATATTCAAAGGTGCAGGAAGTCTAGACAAGGAACTTGCTGCCAGTGGGTTCACGCGAAAGGATCAGGAAGTCATTGAAAAGGTATAGAAAACAGTTCAGAGAGATGGATTGCAGTATATTGTGTAATTTCAGTATGACCTCAAGTTTTCTTCTAATCAAAAGCAATATATCACTGATCTATCTACAAAATGTTACAGATTTTCTTAGCAATACTCACAAGTTCCCAACGATTAAGTAATATATTTTTGAAATCTAAAACAGATATATGTATATATAATATAATGGAAACATGAAATCAAGGCATCATATCATCCATACTGACAAAAATGATAGCCTTTTACACTGTTTAGGCTGTTAATGTATTTTATGTTTGATTCTTCCTCTTGTACATATTTTTTTCAGTGTATCCTCCAATCCATGTGATTATATCTCCCATGTCATAGTTCTTTGTGGAGATTTATATTTTTATCATTTATTTGATTATATCTCCCATGTCATAGTTCTTTGTGGAGATTTTTATTTTGATTGGCAATTACTACGTTTGACTATTTGGTAGTGATATAATATGCAGTTTATTGAAGGTGGACTTGAGGTAGATTCAGATTCTGGCGACGAAGACGCTGAAAGCTCCAATCTAGATGAAAGGGACACCAATGCGGTGGAACATCTACACCTGTCTGATGAGGTATCATTTTATCATTCTTCTTCGATCTTGGAACTCATCTGAGAATGGCTCTTTCCTACCAAATGGATTTTCCGTCTTTTATAACAGCATAAAAGTTAAATCAGGGATGGCATTGTTTTTTGAAAGTGTAGCTGATATATATATCGATTTCCCTTTTTAATTTTAATTCACAAGAAACCTTGAATGGTTATACTGCTGATGATAGTGCCGAGTGTCAGATGACCATGAAGCATGTCAAAATGACGCATCTGAGAATGACTCGGATCCAGATGTACCGTTTCTACCTCTACGTTCATTTTCTTGCATGAATTATATCTAATAATGTTTTTTTTTCTTTTACTGTTACATTGTTGATACATTTCCAAGATATCACCAATATTGATCGAATTATGTGTATCTTTTATAACAAATAGTATTTGTTTACAGTTTTAGAAGGAAAAACGCCTAGGTTCTTATCTAATGTCTAACCAAAAAATGTCTGGCCATGGATAATATATTCAATGCTAAATCATAATGCACATTCCTCTCTTAGCAGAATGAAGAAGCAAATCACAGCCGAATCCCCGAGAGTGGTTCAAGTGAAATGGTATGAAGCTGTACAATTTATTCTTGCCCCCTTTTTTTTTGCATGAAATTTGGTTCTGGGTATAATTTTCTCTTCTAATATTTTGTCTCGCTTTAGCAATATCAGGGTATCACAGATACATTTTAATAGTTTAGCCTTCATTTATGCAAGCTATCATGGACGTTAACAAAAAAAGTGACAAGTTTCCTCTGTTCCTTGGCCATTGTGGAAATTAGTACCAATAATATAATCCAAAAGAAAAGAACCTGAAGGTTTGCTTGTCTCCACATTGGAGTCTTCTGTGTACCATAGTGGAGTAGATATTAATTAAATTAAGCACATATCCTTGATATTTTCCATAATAATGAAATCATCATTTGGGCTAGAGAAGATGTTAATTAAATTAAGCACATATCATTGGTCCGTCCATAGATCGTGGTACCGAGATACACGTAAGGTCGGAAGCAAAATTGGGGGTCGTCGCCTGAGAAATTAATCCCCACAACCAACTTAAATCAGGGGCCTTGAGAAGAGCACCACCCCCAAAGCCCTTCAGCCACTATACTATCCCTAGGGGACATCATTTGGGCTTGTGAAAATGTAGACTAGAAGGGTTCAAACCATGATATGCTCACTTAAAATTTAAAATCATTCGAGTTTTTTTGACATCCAAATGTTGTAGGGTCTGATAATTAGCAAGTTCTTTTTTTGGGTATTTGCAGAAGGAAAAGGAGAATGATGGAGAGTGTAGAGATGAAAATGAGGATATAGAACTGAACAAAAGGTTGAACAAGCAGAGACAACGGGCCATAGCATCAGCAGGCAGTGGAGGAAGAAAGGGTCGTGCCTCAAGAAACACCTACAAAGACAAGGGCAGGAAGTCTTCTAATAGTTCCAAACTTCATAAACAAATGACCATCTGGTGAGGTAGTGATCTTTTCGGATACTTCATCCCCATCGTCCTCGATGTCTATTTTTGTCCTTGTACTTTTAAACAATTATGGTTCGGTTTCGACGAACTCTTCTCATTTTTCTTGTAAGAATGAATTTGACATAAGTTGATTTTTGTTCAGGTATGTATATATTTTATGTGCATTGATATTTGATTTTGGTGTTGTAATTCAAATTAACTGTTAAACTGTATTTGTTTGCCTATTATTGCCTCAGGGTATAATTTATAAGTTACGAGATTCTATAGAATATTCATAGTTTAAAGACATCAAAACTTGTTCTAAAAAAAGGCTTGGGAAAATTGAACTTGATTTCAAATATTTTTGTGCAATGGGCTTTTTTTTTTAAAAAGAATTATTAATTATTATTATTATTTTTTGATTTGAGAATCTGTACAATGAGTTTACTTTAAGAAATAAAATATATTTGAATTTTCACACATTTCAAAAATAAAAATAAAATTTTGAACTTTTGAATTTTGTTTATTTATTATTAATTTTTTAAAGTTTTCAAAATATTGAAAAGAATCGTCAAAGGGTAAAAAAGGGTAGAATTCTAATGAATTCTTGAAATTATTAAGAATTTTATACAAATCAATTTTCTATTTGAAATAAAAATGAATAAATATTGTTCGGAGATTATTAGGTAGGTAAACTTATTGTTTAGCCAATAAAAGTAAAGCTGAAACTTTTTTTTTTGAATTTAGTAATGATTGAGTAGACAATTAAAACTATGACCTTTAGTTCATATTTGTATGTTAATGTCATCAAGTCATTGTTTTTTCTTGTACAACATAATAATCATAATAAATTTAAATATTTAATTAATTTTTAAAAAGTTAAAAAAATTATATTTAACCAACCATTTTAAATCTAAAAAAATTTTACTTTTGTAGATGTCAAAATGAATAGTATTCAATAACAATATCCCTAGTAGATAGTTCAATTACGGATTCATATCTCTAAATATTATTGAATTTAAAATTTTTCCTAATTTTCGAATGTGTTTTTATATATATATATATATAGTCACTCTCCTTGATCTTTTCTTTTCTTTAGAAATCCTCCTTGATCCATTCGAATCACATGGGACGTTTAAAATTTTTTTTGTATAATGTAACCCCAAAAATATTTCATTTGATTTCTAAATTTTTAAGAACATAGTAAAATTTTTTTTTTTTTTTTTTTGTTTTGTTTTGTGTTTTTTGTGTGTTTAGAAAACATATAAGTAGAGAGTTTTGAGTTGCATCATAGAGCCAACCCTTTCTCCTCTACGCACTCTCAGTCAGTATCGTCGTCTTCAGAAGAAGAAACACACTGGTAAGTTCCCTTATCTCGATTTAGGGTTTTCTTTTGTATGTTTAATTATATTTTTCGTTTCTCTTCGCCCAGTCCTACGTTTCGATCGATTTCATCCATAAAATCTCCCTTTGACGCGGTTCGAAATGAACATCGTTTTGTTATATTTCTCAATGAAACTCAAATTTGTTCTTCTTGGCCAATCTTCGATGCTAATCGACTCGATTAAGCTATGCGAATTCAATTTTTCTGATTAATCCCTTGTAATTTGGAATGTTAGGGGCTTTCCGTTTTCGTTGCTTGCTGCTTCCCCCTGTGAGGTTGGCCATTTTGACATCATGGTTAATGCCATTAAAGGGCTATTCATCTCCTGGTAATACTTCAAAGATACAATATACATATATCAATTTGGTTCGGTTTGTCCTGTTTGGTTTGATTATTGAATGAATCATCTTCTTTGGTTAGTTCGTTTCATTCTTCTCTTTGGAATTGTTATGACATTTTAATGACAGAGCTTTCTAAGATACTAGCACGTTCTATTGTGATATTGTCTTTTATTACTCTGTGTTGTTATGTGTTTTTCTCCATTTTTTTCTTTTTACCATGCTCTTCTGAACACTGGGTTATGGTCGTCTTTGGGAGTGTTTTGACGTTTGAAATGAGAAGCTTCTTAAAAAGACCAGAAAATCTCTTTTGGACACTGGGAGAGTCTTTGGAATAAGTATGGCATTTGAAATAACAATGGTGTGACCAAGTGGTCAAGATGGTCTTGGAGAACTGAGAGCTGATGTGTTCAACCCATGTTGTCATCTTCTAGGAAATTAATTTTCTATGTGTTTCTTAGACATCAAAATGTTGTAGGGTCATGCAGTATATTCTGTGAATTAATTGAGGTGTGCACAAGCTGGCTTGAACAGTCACAGATATCAAAAAAAGAAAAAAAAAACTAGAAACTTTCATTGTGACCTTGTTACATTTTTCTCCTCGTTTTCTGATGATCTATTCTAAACAATGGGACAAAGTCGACGGGATGTTGCCATAAGCGGTTTCTCATTTAAGTATAGAGGTTTTAAAGAATTTTAACCCTGGTTAGATGGATCCCTTTGTTCATGGCATCATAAAATTTTTCATTTACCATTGTGCACTTCTCAATGATATGGTTAGTGAGCAACTCAACCATAATCGATATATACTCCTTGGTTGTTAAAACATTCCCAAAGACTATATTATATAACCCAGTGTTCAGAAAAGAGGGAGAAAAAAGAAAAAGTGAGCAACCCCATTTTTTGTTATAAAAGAAATTCTCCAGACATTGTTGAATTTGTTATTAGCAATAGTTCGCAATAGCTTGAAATGTGTTTTTTTTTTGTATCCTATCATGTGCCATTCACAACTGGTAATTGATTTCTGTCTGGAAGTGATCATGGTTTTTATGGATGTTATTTTCTACTTCGGTTACTTCATGCCTCATTTGCAAATTATGCTTTAAGCACTACTTCTACCTATGGTTCCTTTGGAGACATCCAATAACAATACTTCTACCTATGAGTTTCTTTGTTTTGTTATCACATTTTTTATAAAAGTTTTCGAAATCCAAGCCAGTTTTGAAAACTAAAAGAATAGCTTTTAAAATTTTGTTATTGTTTCTAAAATTTGGCTAAGAATTCAATGTTTCTTTAAGAAATATAAAAAATGTTGTAAAAAATTTGGAGAAAACAAACGCAATTTTCGAAAATGAAAATTGAATGAGGCCTAGGCGATCCAATATCTAGGCTTTATGTCCAAAGATGTTATGTGTTAGGTTAGATATTATCTTTCTTTCCTATTGTCAAAAAGATATTACATTTCTTTCCTATCTTGAATCGAGATCTTTTGGCAAATTTATCCTAGTTTTGGTTTGGGAGGTTGAACTGATCAATATATGCCAAATTTCTTACTTTTCACTAGTGATGTTGAGGCAACCTAGGCACTTGCGTAAGGCGAGAGGCAAGGCGACCTGGGATTTGTGCAACTTATATGTTACCCAAGCGAGGAACTTCAATCATATGAGTGCCTGGTTGTACCATTTGACGCTTGGTGCACTTGGTGACGCCTTTGCTATTGTCGAAGGCGACCCTCTGAGACAATAACAGGTGTTTTTAATATAATTTATAAAAAAATTCTTAACTTAATACCCACAAAAACCTTAAACTTAATTTCATGGTGTTATGCCACTGGAGATGTTGATTACTATTTGATTTTTTTTTTTTTGACATTCTGATGTTTTTACTATTTAATTAGTCTTTGGAGGATTTGACATTGTATGGAAATATATTTACTGTATAAATTTATGCTATCTATATGTTTATTTATACGTTTTTTTTTTGTTGCACCTCGCTTCACTCAGGTCTAACTTGTTTGTCGTCTCTTGCATTTAGACGATCAAGAGATGTGTCGTTTTGAAGTGCGCTTTGTAAATACTGCTTTCCACAATGAATAGATTCTAGACATTATTTTTCATCTGTTCATAAGACCCATTATTTTCTTCCTTTGTGCAGTGACATACCAATGGCACAGTTCATCATCAATTACAATTCTTCCTTGCCTGCATCCCAAAGATTTATAATCCATATTTTGGACAACACCCACATGTTTGTGCAACCACATGTAGCTGAGATGATACGAAACGCCATGTCAGAATTTCGAGAACAGAATTCTTATGAGAAGCCTACTTGAAACACACCTCAACTGTGTTGGCAATCAAGGGTTCTGCATAATTGTATTTTTAGGGCTTTCGAAGTTATATATTTTGCTTCTCATCCCAACAGTTTTACTTGTAGCAGTGTCTCTTCACTGACTTGAACATCTAGAATGAGGGAGATTATGAACTGCAAGTGGTTACTTACCTGAAAACAATTTATGTTTTCTTATTTAAGATTTGTGAGTGTTTGGGTGTATATTTTGATTATTGAACCTTTAGTCATCAAGAAAGCTTGTAACATATCAAATTATAGATAGGTGATTATCATACTTTTTTTTTTTGAAATTTTTATTATTTAAATTGGTTCTTGTTAATTACTTGGCCGACCTAAGGTGGCCGAAAATTCATGGAATAAAATGATCGGATTTTGATAGGGAAAGGAATTGATACTAAAAGAAATTTGAGCAGTTTTTGTGATCAATATTAGGTAACTAGTGAATGCTCTCGAGGTTATCACAAGAGTTATTGAATGGAAAAGATGTTCAAAAGATTTTGGACAAGGATTAAAATATCGATGGATACGTTTGTAAAATATTCGATGTTCCTGTAAATAAATGATATTTATATGAAATATTGAAGATATTGATTGATCCTTGTGTTGGATCCTTCGATTTATGGGTATATTGATAAATATTTTAATCCTCGATTTTGAATGGTTTCAATTTAGCTCGACTTAATTCATATATTAACCAATGAAACGCTTTTTGGCCTCCTTTGTTAACTTCTTGCTTCTTTTCCCCTGAACTGTGTTTATTTGTTATGTTGTTTCTTTTAACAGCAATTTGAAAATTTGTGCCAAAAATTGAAATTTGGCTAAGAATTCAACTTTCATTTTAAGAAAGTTAAAAAAAAAAACATACTAAAGGTTTTTTTTTTTTATAAAAAAAAAAAAAAAATCATTATGAATACCTTTATTTTTTATTTATTTAAACCCATAAAAAGAACCGTTGGTCAAATAAATCAACTTGGTTCAATTTCGTAATTGTTAGTTGCACCTCTCGTGATTGATATGTGATACATAAAAGATAAACATAACGTGTTACCATAAGATGGTTAAATAGACTTATGAAAAGTTCTAAAAAAAAAAAAAAAAAAAAAAAAAAACTCAACATACAACAAAAAATGTTCTCAAACCTTATTTCTATTCGTAACTAGAATAAAAATCACAATAAACAATGAAGAATGCGAGTCTCAGATTCAAACACTTGTTCCCACTGCCTAAAATGTCTGTTCTAGGGTGTGTGTAATAGAGAGACATCATTCAACATAGTTGTTTCAAGTTTCAACCATCAAATGTACTTAACAAAACGTGTTGACGAGGCCTAATTTAAAGTGGGGAAAATGCAATTTAGACTCACTTAAAGCTGCTTTTATATCTTAAACCTCTCCATAATAGAATTGAAGTTCCTAATCCAGCAAGAATCTAACTGAAATCCAGCAAAGTGCAGGAGCTTCAAAAAATGTATTGAAGGATAGAAATTCCACTCACAACAGATGTTATCAGCCGTTAAGATACAATCCACCTGTTTGCAAGCAATTGTTTCTTTTCATTCATCATCTTCCAAAGCATAGTATATCATCCTGCAATGGCAAATCGGGCGAATTCAGTCGGAGACATTTAAGATTAGAAAAGGCTACAAAACAATGACATGAAGTCTTTCCCGTCTTGAAGTACCAAAATATAGAGAGGAAGAGAAGGACAACTAGATAGGCTAGTTTGAAAATCCGTAGCTTCTTTTCCCAGTTTAGCATATTGAATATTTCTGTAACATCTACCAGGTGCTGTCTTCGTAGATACCTGATTATAAGAAAAGACTAATGAGTATAGTTATATGCATATGCAAATCATATCGAAATGCGTTCTAGGGATAAGGTAATGTACGGAATGCCATTTGCGGTAATTGATCGGATTATAACTAGGATAGCAAGAGCGCAAGCATATTGGCATTCGTAATTACCAAAAGAGTAAAGTATCAGTTAGTTGTTAAGGTATAAAACATCTATTCCTTCCTTTGAGCTCAGAAGTTCAAATTCCCAAACCATTCAGATCCTCACTCACTACCACATTTCTTATACTCAATTATGAGAAGCAGGAAAGGAAGGAGAAAGGGAATAGTTTAGATGATTTAGGCTTGAAAATACTCAAGACGTTCCAAGTACGTTGGTTGAAGGTACTTGGATTAGTTGTATTCCTATTCATTTATCCATTTATGTTGTGATATAACTTCAGTTCTTTGGTTTCTATCAATATCCCGTGGAGCTGCAAACACGACCGCCAATTATTCAGGCAACTGACGACGAACGCAATAGCTGGGAGGTAAATCACCAAAATACCCTAAATGTCAGAATGCTTACTTTTCCCACAACTTTGAACCAAAGAAAGGTTATGTAAGGTATCCAGTACCTTACTCATTCCATTCCCAAATTCAATCCAGACAATACCAGATATAAATGGAGTAGAAATAACAGTAGAAACTTCAAAATATTTCATATCTCATTCATAATCCAACACTGAGTTCATTACAAGTACTAATAGAAATAACAAGATAGAGAATAAAGAAAACGATAAGCTGACCGGTGAGTTTGAGAGACCGAAATCTCTTCTCCAAGTCCTATGACTTAACCTCCCAAAATAAGACCCCCCTTCACCTTTCCTTCCTTCCTTCTTTTTAAGCTTCCTTTCCCCCTTCTGGGACCACACTCATCCCCTCCCTGCTCCACTATCCCTAACGGCTGCTTGTCCTTTCCCCGTTTTCCCCCTCCTGACATACATACGAAGGACAAGGGGTGATTGCCTTCTTCTTCGTTCTCCGCTCCTTCTAGGGTCAATGAGTTCGAGAGCACCAGAATCTCTCCTCCGAGTCCTATGACTTAGGCTGCCAAAATAAGACCCCCCTTCACCTTTCCTTCCTTTCCCCCTTCTGGGACCACACTCATCCTCCCCTGCTCCACTATCCCTAACGGTTTCTTGTCCTTTCCCCATTTTCCCCCTCCTGACATACGTATGAAGGACAGGGGGTGATTGCCTTTTTCTTCGTTCTCCGCTCCTTCTAGGGCTCTTTTACCCTTTGGCGCGTCAATGTGCCGTGTTGGGTGCCTTACAGATTCTGACTTTGAATGGTGCCTTAACCACTCAATCATACAGTGTTATGTCATAGTCCAATTTCAAACAACTTAAACTTTGGCATTCCTTAAATCTAGTCCTCCTTAAGAGTCAAGAATACTCTTAATTACAGAATGTGGTGGCTGTAATGCAGAGTAAACAAGTTCTTCAATCAAGAAAGTTCTGCCACTACTCTACACTGCTATATGTATTCTCAGAGATGGAAACAAAACAAGCTCCAATCCTATACCTTGTAAACACATCAAGGGGAGTTAATACTACTTAGTCCTGTCAAATGTATTCTACAAAATCAGAACCAATGCATATTCAGGCTGCAAATCGTGTCTTCTATCATATCCAAATTACAATTATATGCAGATGTAGCTTACAACCACATATCAATATGATCTACGCTATGCCTTGAAGTTGACAATAATCCCACCATCACAAGGTAGATATAGCTTTGGCCTTTGAAGAAATCATCAAATTTAACATCAAGTACATCTTACACTGTGTCAAATCAATGGGAGGCTATGGTTTTTCTGAATGGTAAAATCAGAAGAAAATAGCCTAAATATTCAAACTGTCCAAAATCATGTGTTTATTTGGTTTAAGTACAGTACAAAACAAATCATGCAAGTATGCTTATCTGTAGGCATACTTGTAGCTTTGTGCATAAAAATTGTAACAGATATTACTTGATTTAGACAATAAGTTCAATCAAAGTGAGGGATGAGAATACTTACAGTCTCACATTATAATATATGTAGGGCCCACAAAGCAGTGACATACCCCAATGCCCCGTTAATAGATAAAAGAGACACAAAACTCCCATCGAAATGAACTCCGGCATAATCACTTTATTAATTCGAGAAGCCGAGTCATAAGGGTTGATGTAATCAAACTCGAGATCCGCCAAGCACATGAGCTACACACAAAATAGGGATATTACAAAGTAATTGATTTTTTATCTCTCATACTTCAAAAGTTCAGAGAGGCAACTGATACGTTTAAATACAAAAGGAAAACTTGATTTGAACAACTTCAAATGTTATTTGAGACCTTAGGATTGATATGTTTCAATACAAGCTCATTAGTCAAGTCATTACCAGCTTCTTCCAAATTGCACTTCCACTAACAGATATTCTAAAGATGAATATTAGATAATTCGAGAACGTAGTAAATATTTTTTGAGTTCAACAACAATTGAAGTGAAGAGATTCGAACATATAACCTCTTAGTCATGGACACACACTTATGCCATTTGTGCTATGGTCTTGTTGGCAGGCCGTACTAAATATTCAAACTAAGAATCAGTCAACCTGTCATCCATGACCCATTGCATCCATGATCTTTCACGTACAAATGCCAGAGAAAAAGTAGCCGAAAGGGAGCAGCCCATATGTACGTACGTGTGAAATTTAATTGTACTTCACTTAAGATCAAAAGGGTAGGTATTGACAAATGAACTTAAAGCAATTTTCAACCAGCCAAGCACTTACCCAAAAGCCTTTCAAGAAATTGGGGAAAATTGAATAGTAATAAGCAGTGCAAATGATTAAAACGAGAAAACTAAGCATGACATGCAATTGATAATTCGATGGAATCCAAAGAAAATAGAGCACTCAGTACAAATCCAAACCAAGGTGCATTACGAAATTTACGCTTTCTTTAAAAGCAATTCCGAATTGACAAGCGAAGACAAATGTGAACATATCTGTGCCAAATACCAATCTCTACGAGCTGAACAAAACGCGCATCAAAATGCACATTTACTTTAAATTAACGTTCAGAAATGGTAGGAAACGTATCCGCATTCGAAATTTAGATATAAACAGTCTTTGATTCAAATCGATTCTACTTTACCAAGTCGAACTAAAGATGATACGAGACAAAAAAACGAGATAGGGTTTAGAAATTACCTGGTAAACAAGGACAATGAGAAGAGCTACGAGGAAGAAGAATGATACAAGCCACACATATAGATCCCCCATGCTCCTCTCCTCTCCCCTTCCGCGGTCTATCAAGCTAATATTATCAATAATTTTAGGTTAAAGGCGAACAGATTGATTGAAGAAACACCATTTCCGAGCAAGATGATGGCTAAGTGAAGATGAATCGGAAACTCACGCTACAGTCAGAGGTGTCTACAGATTTCTCGTGAAGGATGAATCGGAAAGTGGATTCAGATGACCGGAAGAACTCGACGTTGACGAACGGCGCCGCCGTAAGGTTTGCGAGTCAAATTTCTAACGATCCTTTTGGACGGAAAACTTTTGCGATCGGTTTTGAAATCAAATTTGTAGGTTTTTTTTTTTTTTGGGCTAGAACACGTGGGGTGAGGGTGAGAAATGAAAAAAAAAAATTGTGTTAAATTATAAATGCATTTTTAAAAAGGAAACTTTTTCATTAAACTCATCTAAAACTAAGCCCCTTGCATCCTCTACCAAATTTGGGTATGAAAGCCAACCACTCACATAACATAATGATCTCTTCTCTAAAGTTGGAGGCTCCGAGCGAATAGTCGATAGACCCTTTTGGAAGGGTGTCAGGCTTTATCTTTTTTAGGTGGTCAAAAATAAATGTTGATGTTTCTTGGTCTCCATCTAAAAACATATAGAGTTTTGGTTGGGCAATTCGTGACCATAGAGGCCATCTTAAAGAAACGAATGCATCAGTCATTACCAAGAGCTTGCTACCAGAGAAGGCCTTTGAGGTGGTGGTTGAGGGGATAGTGGGCAATGCCCAACTATCTTTGTTGAATCAGATGCTCTAAAAGTTATTAATTCAATCTCTAATGATTCTCAAGATCTTGCTGAATCAGGTGATGTTATTACTGATATTTAGGAGTTGGTTCCTGAGTTGGGTGTTATCTTCTTTCAACATGTTAGTAGACATTATAATAGAGTTGCTCATAGTTTAGCAGCCTCCAGAGTCAAATATTTTAAAGTTCAATGTTTTTTGTAAATTCTCCTCGAAAGAATGATTTATTTTGTTGGTGGGAGGACTTGTTCTCACTTGCCGTTTCCTCTGTCCTTAGTGAGAATTGTATTTGTTTGGCTTTTATTCTTCTGTCCTTGGTGAGAATTGTATTTGTTTAGCTCTTATGCCTTGATAATAAAGTTTCTCCTTTAACTAAATGTTTTCCTTTTGGATAGATTCAAATTTTCACTACTACGACAAAAAAAACATCATATTTCCCTCTCGTTTGAACGAGGCAATGAGCCACACCATACGATGGCAATAACTAAAAGAGATAGTTCCCATAGAAGAAACTACTATTTTGATATCTATAACAACATTTATTAACTTCGAGAGATCTGGTGATCGAATCACGATGGGTATAATGCAATCAAAGTTGTTTTAACCAGCATAATGCAATCAAAGTTGTTTTAACCAGCATCTCTCGTCGAGCCATAGATGTCGCTTGCACTCTCGACAGCCTAAGAAATCTCAAGAAGCAGTGTCATTTCAAAATTTTTGGGATTGTCCCATTAATTCACCATGGGTCGCCTCGATTTGTGCAAACAAATTATAACTATCTATGATGAATTAGAGGGTCAATCAAATACCTAGTTGGTTTGCAATTTCTTGCCGACATAGACTAAATGAGGGATTGAGATTGAGTATAATATAAGAAAGTTAAAAATAAAACAATAAATAATTTGTACTAAAATTATGAACGTTGGCAGTGACCAACCTCCTTGATATATTATTTTACAAGTTATCCTACTACATGCAAATGTTAAGTTTTAAGATTTGATTATACTAGTATTTCAAAATGGTAAATCCCACTAAATTGGACATCCCTAATTTAGATCATAATTCCTGTGAAAATGGTTTGCTCATGCTCTTTTCTAGAGATTACTTAAGAACTATGATTCTAATCTAGAATTTAATCGACCTAATTAATTTCTAGTCGATTTTTATTTCTTAGATTTCTCGTGCTTTATTCTCATGTGGAGAGCAATCCATATCATGCATATATGTTTTCACCTTTATGACAAAAATCTTTATGTATTTTTCCCTAGCATGCACTTAAAAGGTACAATATTTCGTTTGTCAGACATCGTACTACATCTGACCTTATGATTAAGATAAGAAATAGAAATCATGCATTCAAAAACTACACCAAATTCAACAAGATTCGAAATTGCATTAAATTCATTAATATTGAATTCAAGACTTGGTTGGCAACATCCATGAATTTGTTCGTTATCGAAGCTTTGGTTCTAAGTTGGAATAAGAAATGGGGAAGATGGGCTTCTTATGAGAGGAGAAAAATGGCCCATACGGTCTCAAGATCCACAAATTAAATCTCAAAATATCATTCCAACTTGAAAGTGAAAATTTACTCATTAATTGATTGTTCTAATAAAGTTTCATAAAATGCATCTTTTTCAATTATGACTACAAAATTCACTCATCAATCTATGATTCTAATAAAGTATTATTTATAACTAGGAAATTTACATAGATGATTTTAATAAAGTGTCTTAACACACGTCTTTTTTCATTCGTGACATTTTGATTGACTTTCTCTCTTAAATTTGGGTTGAGAGAAATATCATCTAATCTCCCTTTTGTTTTAAGTAGTGCTTGACCTTATAAAATTAAAACTCATTTACAAAACCCTAAAATTTTCTTAAATAGAAAATAGGGCAATATTGTAGGATTAGTTGGCTTAGGAAGTCTCACATAACACAATGGCATATTGACGTGGGCTTTAGGGGACTCCAAATCTGCGTCAAATAATGTTATTTGGAGCCTTTTTTTTTCATCATAAATTGTTTCTAATTTGCTCTTACTTTGTTCTTGAACCATTGTAGGGGTTAGGATAATTATGGTCTCAATATTTCCGTATGCATGTCACAGAAAGCAAGAAAAATAAAACACGACAAATCTTGTGTTATTTTTAAGGTTAGAGTATGGCGTGTACATGCTTTCACGGTTGGTTAGGTTATGATGATTTTTTGGATCAATTCAACGAATTCAAAATTTTGAATGGGTCAATTAGCCTACCCATCCAAGTCTATGCTTAGACCAACTCAACGCAACTCATTATATTTTCAAGTTGGATTTGATTGGATTGTCAGATTGTGTGTATCTTTCGACTTTCATGTTTCTTCTTTTAGACTCGGGCTCATAACTTATGGATATGTAAAAAAAAAAATGAAGAAAAATTATAGGATACTAGATTCAAACCTAAGATGCACATATTGTTAGTACATACTCCCTACCATCATGCTAAAAACATATTTTGTTAATTAGTTTTATGCACATATATAATATTATTCTTAACCGGAGGTAAGTTGGATTGGACGAGTAAAAAATTGGTCAACTCAAAAATTGAACAACCCAAAGGAAATTATAAAATTATAATCCAACTGATCATCCTTACAGTTTGGGTTGAGTAGTTCAATCGATTAAATTGTCCTTTTTTTTACGTAAAAACTAATTAAAAGTCTCTAATACCAATAAAAGTTATTTTCTCAATGCTTTAATTTATTATCAGATTCCCATTCTAGAAAACAACCCATTCTAGAAAACATTTTCAAAAGTTCACTTAACTTGTTGCTCCAGGCTCAGCTAAAGATGTTGTAGTTCTTTGTTAATAGATTTATACATAGAACGAAAAAATGCATACCTTTGTTTACTGATATGATAAATATTTCTAGCAAACAAAAAACGATAATTTAACCGGCAAAATTATGAAATAATAGAAATGTTATTTGGTGAATTACACATCATCTTGTATTAACCTTTATGGCGAGTTTAGATGAACCTTGGGTTAGTTTTTGGGGTTAGGTTAATTAACCATTTGTAAGGTGTGTGATTGTGCTATTATATAAAGCATCATTTGGGTTTCCTTCAACTTTTGAGAGAAACTCTAGCCACCAAATTTGAGAGCTTTTGGAATTCATGAGAGCTTTTGGAATTCATTTCAATGACAATTATGAGTGAATGATTTAGATATTGATCATCTCACATACACTTTACATTGAGGAGTTTTTTGTTTTGAGTACATATCAGAGGAGAGAGGACAAATACCGATTCAAGGGATCGAACCTGTGACATTGGTGTTGAACTGGTTTACAACCAAACAATGAAACCATTGCGCCACTGACTCATTAGATATTTGCAAGTTAGTCTCTAAATGTCCCTTTAATGAGATAGCTGTTAAAACTTCATTGTAAATGAATCCTTCGAGAAATCTCCTCACATGCAATGTCCAAAAAAGATAACAAATATTTAATTCTTGGTTGGAGAAAATAAAGCATAAAATCAGGACACTAAAGATTTGGGTCAAATTTTTACATGGCAATACACATTTCAATGAGCATGCTTAATCATCAAAGGTTGAAGGCATGCATGTACAAATCAATTCATTAAAATCTAAAGTACCAAAAACCATTAGCAAGAAATTTATAAAAGAGTATTTTCATACAAAAGTATTGTTATTTTAAAGATAAATCTAGGAACCTCTGTTTCTTTAGATTAGGCCACAAACAAGGATATAATTGAAGCAATGATCAATATTAAATGAAAATTTTGAAATAAGTAAAGAAAATTACCAGCTTTTCTTATGATATAAAGCCACTTTTTATTTTGTTTAGGGGAAGGCATGAAGAGCAATAGTTACCCACATACACTTTGCCTTGTGTTTTGGAAATGCATTTTATAATTAGTGACCCCACATAGATAATAATCAACTTATACACAATTTATAATGAACTTGAAATGACACTTTTAAAAGTAATAATTTTAAATGAGAAGGACTTTTTAAAAACTTTTTTATTTTATTTTAAATAAACGTTTCCTCAATTTTTCATTATAAAAATTGTGGTGTTTTGACATTTAAGTATTTAGACATGTCTTTTTATACTTGATTAATATTCCAAAGACTTAATTAGTGTTTCCTCCAAAAGCACATTGATAAGAAGTATTTCATTTTAAATAATTACCTTAGAGAAATTGCCAAACATATACTCAAAGTTTGCCAAGATATAAAATTTTGTATAAACACAAATATAGGAAAGATTAAGAACATTTAAATGAAATATTTAATCATAACACTTTTTAGAAATATTTCAATCATAGTAGATTTTCAGGTGCTTTTTGCATATTCCAATTTTATCATTTATCGTTTTTAATTGATTGAAAACTATTTACTACATTGATTGAAAACTATATTGATTGAAGACTCTTTGTAACACTAATTGAAGATTTTTTATGTCATTGATTGAAGACTATATGTACACTGATTGAAGTTATTAGATGCATGAGTTTTTTCGGTCGTTTTACTAAGTCCACTCCATTTATTATGCACGAATTTCTTCAAAAAAGTTGTTATTCATAAATTATTTTTATTATACATGAAAAATCTCCTTTTTTTTTTATGTAAACTTGAGTTTAAAATAAATAATACCATAACATTGTAAAAATATAGCAAACTTAGACCTTTTTTTAGACAAATAGTTAAACTATCGAATTGCTTGTTTTCATGCATATATCACGTTACCTTTGGCGTCAATAAAGATCTCTTTCACTAATCATTCAAAATGAATAATGGGACCATTCTTCATATAATTAACTTTGATATGTTTAGACATTGGGTCCTCCATACATATCATTGCATTGAGATCTCAAGATATATCCCCTTTAATTTTTTTATTTTTTTAATTTTTTTTTTTTTTTTGTGGTTGAATTGAGTTTTCTAGTCCTCTCTTTATCATAAAGTTTGTATGTTTTTATTTAAAGGCGACTTGGCAAGAAAAATAGTTTAACAAAATAATAATAATAATAATAAAAGAAGTGTTTGATTGACCAATATTATCATATTGTCGCGGTTAATCAAAGGTTAATTATAATTTGGGTTTGTAATCAAATGAAAATATTAGTTTGTTATGTCTTATTAGGCGGAAGCTATATGTCAAGATAATAAAAGAAAGTTTCCTTTAAAAAAGAAAAAATTATTCTAACGTACTTATATCAATAAGGGTGTTCCTTTTTCAACGGCTCAATTATAAGAAACCGTGTTTAGGTTAGAATAAGTCTTTTATATTAGGTGACTTCCTTAAAAAAAATCGAAAATATATGACTGAATAACTGAGTAAGATAAAATACTATTTTGGTCCGTCAACTATCATCTTTTTCCATTTTGGTCCATATATTTTCAAAAGTCTAATTTTAGAATTTCAGTTCTGCAAAAAAAAAAAAAAAAAAAGAAAAAAAAACTTAAAAATAATTTTTGAGGTAAAAAATTAACGCGCCTAAGAAAATAATAAAAAAAAAATTCAAATGGTCTAAGTGAGATAAAATTAATGAATTAAATGATTTTAATATGTTAATCCAAATGGTATAAGGACCAAAATTATTTAATTCATTAATTTTAACTCACATAGACCATTTTGAATTTTTATTATCATTATTATTTCCCGCTAATTCATCAAATTTTAAAGTATGGTTAATTTTTTTTAACTTAGATACTACTTTTAAGATTTTTACAAAGTTAAGGTCCAAATAGAAATAAAGATGATAGTTGAGGAATTAGCCTCAATAGCAATTAAAAAAGTAAGTAAATGCATATAAATACAGTCGAGTCGCCCAGGCGATTTGTGGTTTGGAGAATCCAAGCATTGCAGATGCCAGATGTTGGACTAATGGCTCATTAGTTCGAATTGGCTATTTGGGTGATTTTGGTTGGATAGCTAGATGGAAGAGTTACAATAAAGTGCATAGAAAATAATAATAATAATAATAATAATGTTATAATCAAAATTTACGAGTTCGAATTCAACATTTATGACACCACCACCGTTATTGTATAGATATTTCAATTTTTTATAAGTATTATTGGTTCGGATATGTTATATGTAATTTAGCCTTATAAAAAGAGAAGTTGTTAGTTTGATCGAAATCCGAAAAATGTGCTCACTCTGACTAAAGCGAGAAGTAAAAAAGAACCGTTGAACTCTTCGAAAGATCGGTATCCACCCTATCAAAGTGCCTTATGTTATTTTTAGTGATTACAAATTCTACATAAAAAATAATAATATTTTCAAATAAGATGAGAATTAAATATTAATTTTCAGAATTAAATTCGTAACTATAAAATTGAATTGAATAATCATTAATAAATAAAATCAACACGACATCAACCATTTCTATGATCCTATAGTTTTGTTTATTCATATGTAAAAAAATTTCTCATATTTATCAAATGAAAAAGAGAATGTGAAATGAAGTTTGGTGAAATCTCGTAATCAAGCAATGATTTCAATATATGGTATGATTAAAAAGGGTTGTGGATGATGTGAAAAGTCGAAAATAATCGATGGGTGAATAAATGATGATGTTTGTATGGTGGTGTGTTAACAATGGCATTTTAGTCCTTTTACGGATCGAGACGTGGCTTTATATAAATTAAAAGGAAAAATTAATAATATTCTTAACCCCAAAAGTCAATTGGTCAAACTTTGGCGGCTCTTGTCGTTTTCTTTGCCTTTTTGCACCGTTTTTTTAGTTTAGTTTAGTATCTTTTTTTTTTCTTTTTTTTTGGGAGAGAGTCGAATTAATTTTTCTCTTTCGGTTAAAAACCATATCATTTTTTTTTTTGAGCAAATCATATCAAAATGTTGATGTCTATTATAAGAGAAGTGAATTTTGAACCAGATTTGAATTGCAACTTTTGACCAAAAGATGAAAGAAAAGAAAAAAAAAAATCTAATAATTTCAAAAAAAGTTAGGTGGGTTAAGTTATTAATGGAAAAAATATATTTTTAGTGTTTGGTTGACATTTCAATAATGTTTAATTTTTTTTTGTTTATTAGTGTATTTAGAGTTTTCTTTTTTTTTTACTCATTTTCTTTTAAAAGTAAAATTCTCGCCAAAATCAAAATAATTATATCATCTAAAATTTAAAGTTAGTTTAATTATCATGTTAATCAATATTTTATTATGTTATTAACGACTTTATTATCTTAAATACTAAAATGGAACTTTATTACCATGTTAGGGATAATTTTTTTAATTTATTTAAAAGGCAAAAACTAAATAGAAACCAACCAAGAGTTATAAAAACAAAAATATTTTTTTTTTCTAAATTATTATTGTTACGGTGAAAAATCATGCTTATTTATTTATTTAATTTAAATAATGAATACTTGTTTTTTTTTTTTTTTTTTTTTTTTTAAAGAATTGTGAAACTTAATTTTCAAATGGTTACGTTCGGATAGAAGTTTAGTTTGTTGAAGATGTGGTAATGTCACAACCGTTTAGATAATTATTTTGGCAAAATAACTTTGGTTAAATTATCAAAGATATCTTGGAATTATGAGTTTGGCGTCCAATTTACCCTTAAACTTTAAAAAATTTATACACTTAAATTTTACAAACTATTTTAAAAATATTTTTGTCCTTAAATTTAGATAAAAATGTAACAATAAATTTTTAAAAGGTTAAAAAATCCCAATGTTAAATTTTTCTTTCAAATAACATTTCATTGTAAAAAAAATTTTAATTTATTCATAAAATAAATTTTTTACCTTTATAATTTTAACATATGAATTACTTTTATGTGACCGTTCACGATAACTTGTAACATGCCTTAAATTTTCAAATTTAAATATTATAAATAAAAAAAAAGTTTAAATATTGTATGAGTAATTGATAAGAAGAAACTCAATTAAAAATTTAAATAAATCACATCAAATAAGCTATGTCCAACATATTTCTTTCGATGGTGTCATATTGAGAAGATCATGTGAGTGACTCTCATATCATATTAGATAATGTTAGATTCCACCTCAAAACCAATAAGTAATAAGAGAGTAACTCATATATCTTATATAGATATTGAAGATTCTCACTTTCTAATGTGAGACAAGATGAATATCTTCAACAAATTTTAATGTAATCTTGATGCAACAACAAACAACAAAGTTAAATTAATTTGGAATCAATTATGAGTCATGGAGAAATTATTGTTCATCTCCATAGTTTGACATTAAATTCAAACTATTGTATAGCTAAATTATGTATAATTCAAACTAGAAATCAAACAATGATAAGTTATCATTCAACTTTAAATAAGTGAACAAATCTTTACCAAAAACTATCCATTTAGGTTTTTAATCTCATCCCAACAACAGTTTATTCTTCTTCTTTTTTCGTTTTTGAGAGTTATAAAGAATGGTTATGATTATGACTTTTGAATTTCTAAAATTTAGATCAAATTTTCCTTATCACCTTTCAAATGTTAATATATGCTTTTTTTCATTAACTTTCACCTAGAAAAAATATACGAAAAGACAAATAAAGAATAACCATTTTCGAGCAATAATCTTTTAAAACATTCTTTAAACGTCCATAACATATTTTTCAAACAAAAGTGAAACATTTTTATCCGAATTGAATGGTTAGAGTATATTTTTAATATTTGTTTCTATAGCCCATAGTGTTTTTTAAACTTTGTTAAAATTTATGGGCATTATTTAAGTTGGAGGGTATTTTTGAAATAAAACTTTAATAATTTCCATCTAAATTTAATGGTAAAAGCATTTTTAAAATATTTAGTAAAGTTTAAAAATATTCTAAAAAAGTTTTAAAATTGAAGAATATGCTTGATACAAATTCCACAGTTACGATAACATTTTTTTTTTAATAATTTAGTCAAATATGTTTCATTGAATAATCCTCTACAATTGTAGAACCAAGGCTTGTAGCCTAATAATAAGGCTCTCTAGCTACAAACGAATGATTTATCGGCCACACTAGGGGTGCAACAAAAAATCGAAAAGCTAAAAAAACGAATCAAACTAATCCAATCCAATGGATATGATCGGTTTTTAGCACAAAATCACACATATGGATTTGTACTTTAAAAAAATCGAAAAGATTGAATCGGTTCCGATTTTCATTTTAAAAAATCAATAAAAACTCATCCAAACCCATATATATATATATATATATATTGTCAACAAGTTATATAAACTCTATCTTCCATCCAAGATTTTCTAAAGTCTCGAAAATTTTCTTAATTCACTCACATTTCAAAGTAAAAAATATTCTTAATTAATTTTTAATAAGTTAAAAAATAGTTATGACCTTTTTTTAAAAAAAACTTGTTGTTCGTGAGATTTATTTTTATGAAAAATGTTTTTGATTTATTAAAAAAAAAATTGGACATTGGTTCGGATTCAAAACCAAATCAAACCAATTGAAAGTCGAACCAATAATTATATACTTTATTAGACATTGGATCGGATCAATTTTTTGAAAACCAAAGATATCAATTTGGTTGTCAGTTTGGTATAAAACTGACAAACAACCGAACCAAAATCACCAATAGGCCACACTTTGGTTCTTGTTTCCTTAGAAGTCAAAACAGTAATGGTACAACGTTAACTACAAAAATATTTTTAGAAAAAATTTCAATATCGAATTAAATTGATCACTTCAATTAAATCTATAAAATTGATTGAAACAATAAAATAAAAATAGATAGATCCATCAAGTAAAATTGATTAAAACAATAAAATATACTTTATTGAAAAAATAAAATTAAAATATTTTGTTATGTATAATTTTTTTTAAAAAGATGTTCGAATTTATCTTAGAAAAATTTCCTAATTTTATGTATTTTTTTTATTTGAAATACCTAAATTTATTAGCTCATCTTAATTTTGAACCAATAAATATAAATGAATGAATTTGAGGGGTTCAATTAATTACTATTAAGGCAAGATATTTTATTTTTGAAGGTCATTAATTTATTAATTAATTTTTTTGGTTGTTAATCAGATTACTTCATTAAAAAATATCTTACTCGTTCAAAATAATTAATATGTGACCTACTTTTTAAGCTCATTTTCTAAAAATAATTTACTAATATGTTTATATTTTATAATTATTTTTATGATGATATAATTGATACTAAATTAACACGTTTTGATTTTCAAGATATATATATATATATATATATATATATATATAAATCAACACGTTCAAAGCCACAATTATTGTTCCATATTTAAAAAACACAATACAATTAAAGCAAAAACTTATATATATTGACAAGTTCTTAGGGTAATTATGAATTTGGTCCTCTACCTTTTAAGACTTTCAATTTTGCATTACTTCATCAGTTGGCCACGGTTTAAATTCCTTTATTTTCAAAAAATAGGGTATTAGTAGCAAATGGCTACTTTATTAAAACTTATTAAAAATTAGCTAACATTTTTTAGCATTTAAATTGATGTTTAATTTTGAAAACGGAAAAGAGAATTAAAGTATGCTCATAACACCTTTACAATTAATTTTATTAAATAATATATAAAGCTATATAAAAGTAAATAACTCACCCCAAAAATCATGGAGCAAATATATCCCCCAACTATATAGATTTTCAAACTTTTAACTATGGGTTTTAAATTTCAAAATACATTTTATCAAATGATATCTCAATTACAAATTTAAAAAATCTAATATTTTTCTTTCATTTAATTTATCATATTATCGTACATGATAGCCGTCAATCACAGCCTATCTTCCCAAAATCTCAATTCTCTCCAACATCAGACGGAGGAAATTTAAAAAAATAATAATAATAAATAAATAAAAACAATTCGAAAGAATTAATTCCTCCTTCATGTCATATTTTCTCCATAAATTCAGTATTATGTCACCATAACTTTTTCCTGTCTTTCATCTCTTGAAGGAAAAAAAACATATGATTTACTTTTGTTTTCAAGTTCTCTTTGGTTAGAAGATGAATTAATCTTCATGTTTAAGGTTGAAACAAAGCATAAAAGGATATGTAAAGAGTATGTACCTAGTATTCTTTTTTTTTTTTCATCTATTTCTCGTTCAATTTACTTTCTATATTTACATCAATTGGACAACGTATAAGTATATTTTAAATTTATCTACAACATATGTAAAAAGTATATACCCACATCAATTAACATGTTAATTTATTTTTATTATATAGAGAACCATATCACTCAGGAAGTTGAAGATGATGACTGGTTCAAATATTTATTTATGAGTTTTGGAGCGTCTATACAATAGTGTATGACGAGGTGAACAAGGGGGTCGATGTATGTTTTTTCTAATGAAGAAGGTGAAGTTTGAAGTTAATTCCAAGCGTTTATTGCCCAATCCTTTGGAAAGAAAATTGAAAACCAGTCGCTTCTTATATGTCTCGACAAATGTTATAACATATTCGAGAAGGGGGAACGTTGTAACATGTTCGAGAAGGGGGTTAGGATCAACAATTGCGACATTCTTGTTGAAAATCATACTAATGTATACATTGATGTATATCTCAAAACGTCGTCTAAAATAATATATTTTACAATCTCGAGTATATCCTTCTACAAGGTGGATCAAATAAAGAAGGATTCTTTACTCTAAACGAATACATGATGTACAATAAATATATCATAGTTTGTGAGTAATATGTACAACGATTGTTGCATTCTAGTCAAAATCGTATCAATATATTTAGAGATGTAAAACTCAAATATCTCATATGATTGTTAAAGGTAAAACCTATCATGTCAAATAGACAAATTAATGTATTTTATTATAGAATTCAAAGAATTCTATTGCATTATATCTTCATTAAATCTTGAATAAAATTGCTCTTAACAAGAAATGTAGGTCAAATTGAATGAATCATTTTGTAAATCTCCTAGCCCTTCTTTCTACTTCTCTTTACATATTTGTACATCATTTTTCTTTACACAAATATTTTTCCATATATACGTGTACATATTGACATAAATTGACTTAAAAAATAATTAAAGATAGATATCAAATGAAATATTTGTTATGAATTAATATTATAAGAATTAAGATTCACCTTGAAAAAATTGGATAATTAAAAAATTAAATGCATGATATATACTTTTAGTTAAGAAATTTAATTTTTTTTTTTTTTTTCAAATTTGAGATTTAAGTTTTATTTCTATATGAATTTTGAAATTTTAAAATTTTAATGCCTAAAATTTAAGAAAGATTTTTCTTAATTCATCTCAAAATATAATCTAACTAAATGCCATACTTTTCAGATAGATTCATAAGTATTGGTTTCACCTAAATAAGATAATTTCAAGATTTAAATACAAAATTTGTCTTCATTTTATTTTAGTATATAAAACTAACTAAATACCAATTTTTTTTTTTTTTTATACAGATTTACAATTTAAAAAAAAAAAGAAATTAATACTATTCCCTCTATAAACACATATTTATCTCCGAGTTATCACAACTTTTCAATTTTATGAAAACCTTAAGCAAACAACCTCGTCTTTCATGCAATACTCCCTCTAGAAAATTAATCTTATGTGTCAGGTTGTTTTCGCCAGAAAATCATGTCGTCAGAAGCCATATGCACATCCGTTCATCGCAACAAGGAGTTTTTCCGCCAATTAAGTTGTTTCGTCCGCTTCTATGTAACTTTAAGACGTTGTTTCATGTCATGTGAGTTTATTTCATCCATGTTTTTTCTCCATACTCTTTATTTTGCATTTATGTCATACGTTGCACCCCAATTCATGTTTGCGTCTCGCTTGCATTTCTATAAATTGTGTAACTTTCTTTTGAAAAATATTCAAATACAAGAGGATTTCAAAAAAGAAAAAAAAAAAAAAAAAAAAGACCCATCGAATATTAATTCCATGTTCTAATTTTTTTAAAACTAAATCCAACGTTTTTCTGTTTTGATTTTTTTTTTTCTTTTTTGTAATTATCTTAGTGAAAGATATTTTCAAAGATTTTTTTATAATTTAAATGCCTATAGATTTGTAGGATGGTTACAAGAGAATCTTTTAAATAATTTTAAAAACATCGAAATTAAAAAGGGTATAACTGTCCATCATCTTTTAACAAATTAATTAATAATTTTTGAAAGATAAAATTAGACATTTATTTAAAGTCTAAATAACTTTAGCCATTTTCTTAATAATTTTATAAAATCTAGCCATTTACCTAATTCACCCCAAATGAAAGGCCTTTGATCATCTTTCGAAAATTAATGAATATATTTCTTTATTGAGCCAAAAAAATAGGTTAAAAATAGATTCATGTACTTGGAAATTTGTTACATTTTGGTCAATATTTGCCTTTTTTTTCTTTTAGAAAATTCAAATGTCCATCTTTAATTTAATTTTTAAGTACAAGTTAGAGAAGATGGATCACAAACCATACAAAAAAAAACTAATTTTTCGAATCAAACGGGTAATCTTGATATTGAATTAGATTACCACCAAACAAACCAACGCGTCACTTATTCTTTCGATTTTAATTTTTATACTTTCAATAATAAAGCTTAAAATCAATATCTATGATAAATTTTTTGTTTAATTCTTTGATTTCGATGGAGATTAATAAATGATTTATTGCCATTTAATTTGCGCTGATTTTTCGATTATATGCAGAAATATCAGAACTAATATCAACATTAACAGTCAAAGGAGTAATCTGTCTTAAGTTCCCTTATAGGTAACAAACACTGAACCAGATTCCAACCTCGAACTAATTACACATTTTTCCTCAATCGTGCAAAGATAAAAATATCTGTTTTTTTTAATCATAAAAATATCTGTTTCAGTAATAATTTGAGAAAGTAAATAACTTAATCTAATCTAAAATAAATAAATAAATAAATAAATAATTTGAGACATCAATAAATTGTCTTTTTCTTCCCTAAAAGTGCATATTATTTATGCCGTCACAGCTGTATATATTTCTTGGCCAACACTGCCAGCAAATCAGATCCATTGGTTGTCAAATTCTAGTTTGTTTCTTTTTTCTTTTTTCTTTTTTTTTTTTTTTTGAGAAATTTCTAGTTTGTTTCTTTTTTCCTTCTTTTTTTGTTTTTATTTTATTTTTTCATAAAATGCTCATTTTCGCTTTTTTTTTTTTTTGCAAATGTAATCATTATAAAAATTACGTCAAAATACTGTTTTAGAGTTGCTTGAATTTAGTTTTATAATTTCAAATATCAATTATAGTATTTATATTTCCAATAAAACTTAATATTAAATTAATGATATTTTAAAGAAAATAATTGAGTCATTAATCAAATTCTATAAAAATAAAATCAAAATTTTGAAAACTATTTTCATGGTTTTAACTTAGCTAGATGCTTGAAATATAGGTAAAAAAATAGATGATAAAAAAACTTATAAGCAGAATTAGTATTTTATTTTATTTTTGAAGGAATTTTTTTGGAGCAACTCAAATGTTTGACTTGAGTCATCTTTCTAGTAACACATCGTAAGTCAAGCAGGCAGCCCGGAGTAGAAGTTAAATCTCTATTTTCCTTTCTAAAACGAAACTCATAACTCGTAAGTATGTAAAAAAAAATGTATGATACTAAACTTAAGTAGTTATCTATTATTTATATATGTTTCTTAAATATATATTATTAATTAATCTTATATATAATTCAAGAACCAACTCAATCCATAAAATCATAATTCAACTGAATTCAAATAAAATTATAACCCAACTCAAATCTTACAATTTGAATTGAGTAGTCTGGATTGTTCGAATTGTCATTTTTTGTACATTCATAAGAAACGTGAATAAAAATATTTATAAAATATCCTATTATTACTATTATTTTGAAATGCTATAAATATATAAATTTACAAATAAGTATTTTAACCGTTTAGATAAATTTACGTTTTAAGATAAATATTAGATTAAATTAGTGGTATTTTGTTTACCAAAATTTGTATAATCTAATTAACATAAGACTTGAAAATGTGAAATATTTTTTGTTATATTCATCTATTTTGTTATAATAAAAAAAATGTCAAATTTGCCACTTAGGTAATGTCAAACTCATACACGTATTATAGAAATTTAAAAGCGTACTAAGCATATAAATAATTTAAACTTTTAAACGATGTTTGTTTAAAAAAAAAAAAAAAAAATCTATTCACGGAAGAGAGAGACCAAAATAGAAATTTGAAAGAAATAAAAAGATAAATTATAAATTATAAATTCCCTATAATTTTAATTGAAAGTTGGTGGTGTGTTAGTTTGATTGGCAGTAATTTAATTCAATACAATCACAGGTTCAATCATGAATTGGTAGCATGTTGATTTAGGGAATGGACATTAAACCTGTACCATCGTGATTACTCGTCATCAGATGAAACCTCCAAAATAATGAAATTAAAATATATTATTATATATAGAATATACCTTTAAAATATTAAAATAATGAAATTAAAATATTTTGTTATATATGAAATGTATCTATGGATAACTTTAATATATACAAATAAATGAGAGTCAAATATCAATTCTCGAGATCAAACATGTAATCATGGTGTTGAATTAGATCACTACCAAACGATAAAACCATCAAAACACCGTCTCTTTGAGTGACCACATTTTAAATTTATTCAATCCAAAACTATGAAAGGATGCCAACAAAAATAGTAACTTAGCGCATTTACATCTATGGATCAAGAAGTCATAAGTTTGAATCTCGACGTTATAATCTTAAAAAAAAAAAAAAAAAGGGCCATGAAAAGAAAGAGAGAGATTGTTATAGGCATGTGGAAAGTTTTGGAAGGGAGTGAGAAATGGTGGATGCCATTCTCTCTCTCTCTATATATATATATAAATAAACAAACTCTCAATTAAACAAAACATTCAATCCATAGATTTTCACGCTCTTCCTCTTTTTTCTTTTCAAAATTCCCGCATTATTAATTTCACCCATTTCCGCCGCTTCTTAATCCCAATCCCCATTCGCCGCCGGCGGATTCCACCACTGTCATGTTGCCATTCCACTCCCTCTCCGCTGCGCAGGCCGCCCTCGGCCGGAATCTCACCGTTCTCGAAACTCTCTGGTTCGATTACTCACACGACAAGACCGATTACTTCCTCTATTGCCACAACATTCTTTTCCTCTTTTTGATCTTCTCTTTCATTCCCCTTCCCCTCATTTTCCTCGAGCTTTTTCACGCCTCTGGAATTTGTACCTACAAGATTCAGCCAAAAGTCCGGCTGTCGTTCGCCGAGATCTTCCGTTGCTACAAGGATGTTATGCGGATGTTCTTCCTTGTCGTTGGCCCTCTTCAGCTCGTTTCATATCCGTCCATTCAGGTGAATCTTCGATTTCGCATTTGTAATTTCTGGTTCATGATTTTGGATTGTGATTGTTATTAGACAGTGCGTACATACATCTCAAAACGAATCCATGATGAGAGGAGTAGTCCACCTCACCGATCTTGAATCTGAATCTTATTGACCAAATACCGCCAGTTCGGGCTTTAAATGGACGCTGCCATATTAGATAGCGTGGGCATCCATTCAAAATGAATCGATAGTCATAGTCCACCTTCTTATATATGTTTTTTGATGTCTTCACTTATTCTAACAATTGTGGTTGTGATTGTGATTGATTAGTTTTTTTTTTTGGTTTTAAGATGCAATTGTGATTGATTGGTTTTTTTTTTGGTTTATAGATGATTGGGATAAGGACAAGTTTGCCATTGCCTTCTGGGTGGGAAATTGTTTCCCAATTGGTGGTTTATTTCATGGTGGAGGATTATACCAATTATTGGATTCATAGATTTCTCCATTGTAAATGGGGGTATGAGAAAATTCATAGGGTTCACCATGAATATACTGCTCCAATTGGATTTGCAGCTCCTTATGCTCATTGGGCCGAGGTTTTGGTGCTTGGAATTCCCTCTTTTCTTGGTCCTGCTATTGTTCCTGGTCATATGATTACCCTTTGGTTGTGGATTGCTTTAAGGCAGATTGAAGCCATTGAAACTCATAGTGGGTATGAATTGCTAAACCTATTATCTCTCTCTGTTACCTTTTTCTTAATCTTGTGTTTTTATTCGACTGCGACAAAATGATGCCAACTTTGAATTCCTACATTCTTTTATTTATCCGCCAATGCCTTGTGATAAAGTTGCTTTTAATCTCAATGATCTTGAATGGTGGTTACCTTTTGTTGACAAGCACTGGGATCTGCTGTATTGCTTTCTTCTTTTTTAATATAGGTGCATGTTTAGACCCAATATAGAGTTTCTATCATTACTGCATGAACTTATTATTGCATACTGAATTATTGATCCTACTAACTTGATATGATGAAAAATTGAAGTTTTTGTTGAGATATGATGAAAATTTACCCTTCTTTACGTTTTATAGAATCAATTTTCTTAGCGTTCATATTCTTCATAAAGTTATGGGAAAGGTTGTGATTCCTTTGAACTTAGCTTAAGAGGACCGTATAAATCTTCTATGAGAAGCCCAGCCTAAGAAGCTTGATTCTTATATACTAAACTTATTAGGGCCCACTACTCCTTTATACTGTAAGATTATGGACATCATTTCAAGATCTATGATTTAACATGCTATGTAAGTAGCAAATTTTGTGGGACCATAATATTGGACTGTAAGCTTTAGAGAAACAACAGAGTGCTTGTGTCAATGTATTTGCATCTATTTTAGGTACACAATGACATTGAGGGAATGTTGTTATGAAGTGATGCAGCACGATATCGATGGGCGTTGATCATGAACAAGACCATAACTAAACCTTATTGGTTCAAACATTCTTTGCTTCAAGGGGACCTTTAGCTTACAACCATTCCCAATCTTCCTCATCTTGGTCCATTGTGGTTGTTTACGAGGCTTCAGTTTAACTCCCTTGTGAAAGTATGATTTTTCAAAGTCAATGTTAAAATTTTGTAGCCTTGGGACTGTTGGGAAAAGGGAAAAAAAAGGAACAATATCTTCTGGCATGTGGTTTGCTTATCTTGAGCAATGAGTATGTTAATTTAATGGGCTACAAAATCACACTAGTTATACAAACCCAAGTTTCGATAACGTATTCCTTGATACTCATACAATCTAAACACAAATTAATTGCTGAAGCTTTTAAAGAAACCAACCTTATTAAATTGTTATAGTTCCTCTTCCTCAGAAGAAGAATCAAAAGTAAGCTCTATTTTTCATGTGGACTGCACTCGTTTAAAACTGTTGAAAGAAAAGTAAATTAACATTTGAAAGAGGCTAGGTCACTCAAATAAGAATCCATTGATTTGACCTCCAAATTGTGTAGTTGGGCCTGAAATGAAAAATAATTGATGCCACGGCTTATGGCTGGGAATAAATGCGGTGTCAGATAATCATTTTCTTTTGTCATGTAGGACATAGCTTCCCTCTTGGTGGGTTTTCTGTTGCCGAAAATCCCCCAAGCCTTTGACTATTACTTTTATATTGCTGAAGTTTGTTTGTTCTATCTCTTTCATCAAAGACTGAGATTCGCATGAACATTGATGGCAAGTAGTTGTGTAACTTTTTTATCTAACATAAATGTTGAGAGAAATATAAAGATGAAAGTTTTATATTAACAACAGTTATCTGAAGTTGAAGGATATTCTTTTTTCAGGTTATGGGAGTATTGTTACAGTTAAATTGTCAATATGTTTCACAAACATTAGTGTGAATGAACTGCCGACCTTTTCATTCTTGATTAATGTTTTGTTTTTAAGTTAAATTACCAGTTTAATTCTTATATTCCAGTTGGGTTTCAACTTGTGGTCATTGTAGTTTTGAAAGTTCATTTATGTTAATAGTTTTCTTATGTGATAGAGAGGATTGATAAGCTGATTTGTAGTATAAAGCATATGTGATAGGTCAAATGGGTAAGCCTTACCGTATACTTCGAAACACGATTTCTCTCTCTACCACGTTCACGAAAACATATTGCAAGAGAATGTAGACATCCAGTAAGAATGTAGACGTTTTGGGAGATTTAACCTATCATAGATACTAAAATTTATAGAGTAACCTAGTGGTTAAGAGACAAGAGGGTTTTGAGGAATTAAGAAGTGATGAGTTCAATCCATGGTGACCACCTACCTAAGAATTAATTTTCTACGGATTTTCTTGACATCCAAATGTTATAGAGTCAAACGATATTTTCCATGACATTAGTTGAGGTGCGTGGACACTCATAGATATCAAAAAAAAGAAAATTATAGAGACGAGATTGAAAATGTAACCTTATTTCTACAGTCAACTATTCATGACTCATGAGAGTCCTATCCTTTCTCTTTACTTTTTTAGTCTCTCTCTCTCTCTTTTTCTCAGACTGTGCTTTTATGCTTTTATGATGAGTGTTGAGATCATCCTGATTTTATTTATTTAATATTATATTCAGGTATGATTTCCCCTGGAGTCTAACAAAATTAATACCATTTTACGGTGGTGCGGACCATCATGATTACCATCACTATGTTGGAGGACAAAGCCATAGTAACTTTGCTTCAGTATTTACCTACTGTGATTATATTTACGGAACTGACAAGGTAGTTATGCTCATGCTATAATTTTACCTTCCCACTTGTTCTTCCAGTAAAATCATGCTCCTAAAATCTAATCATTTCCTTACTTTCTCAGGGCTATCGCTATCAAAAGAACATCCTTAAGAAGGTTAGCATTTCATGTTTGTCCCCACAAAAATTGATCGTATATGGTCACGACTTCGTGTCTTATTTCAATTTTCTCATAGTGGACATTAGATTTACCCAAATTCGAGCTTGGTTAGATGTCGTGCTCGTTTGTTAAACTTGATTATGCTTAAGGATGGTTTTTTGAAAAAACTCTTGCTATGGATTTTTCCTGTTCTTTTTGGTTGGATCCAATCTGTTCCATTTGTTCTTTATGTATAAAAGTTCTGAAACAATCATATTTGGTTCTCAGCTCATGTTCCATTTGTCATTTGCATTGTTGTGTAGGAGGAGGTTGTTTGTGAATAAAAAGGAAAACGAACGAACAATTTATGACTGCCACTGTTTTTCTTATGTTACCAATCTATTCGAAACACCGTATAATGCGGTCGGCAATATCGTGTGTTCTAACTGTTTGTTGTTGGTTTAATCAGTTGAAGGAAGAAGCAAAGAGCAGTGAAGGATCATACTACAGTGCAGCCGAAGATGTTAAATTCGACTAGACGATGAAAAGGGATTCATGTTTAGAAGGACGGAGCTTTTTCGTGTCGGTATCGACGCTACATAATGTCTGATTTGAAGTTTACTTGATCGAGATCGACGAGATAGTTAGGGACTGTGATGGGATGGGATGGGAATTAACTTGGGGGTCTATAAAAATTTGTTTTTTTTTTACTTTTTTTCTTTTCTTGTAAGCTTAATCTTCAGGCTGAGAATTCAGATTCACCCGTTGCTTTTGTGGTTTAACCTGATTGTACAGCCAAAACTCTTAATATAAATATGTATTTTGCTTGTGAAATTTGTTGATTTATTCCTCCATGTTAGATAACGGTTTTGTTTTGAAGTTAAAAGCTTATAGAAACTACATGGGCTGTCATGAATTAACCTAAATTTCTGAAGTTTGTAACTCTAGTTTGATGATTGTGGAAAAATAAATAAACATGTATTAAGAAATATAATTTCTATTGATAAATACCAATGTAATAAAAACCGTCCGTATTAAAAATAAAAATTCATACCAATGTAATAAATACCATTAGTATTAAAAAATATATATATATATTAATGTAATAAATATCATGTTAAAAATAAATATAATTACAATAAGGACAAAGTTTATAATGAATGACATTATGTATAATCTAGTAATTCTTTAAAGTTTGAATCCTTTACTCCACCCCAATTATTATTCAATAAAAAGAATAAATTCTATTATTATTTAATAAATTTTCATGTCTATTAAATTCATCACCTTGTAACTTCTCGAACCACTATTAACTATTAAGCCATTTTATAAGGGTTATTCGTAATAATATATTTAATTATTTGTAAATAACTAGTGTGTTTCATGTGGTATAGTTTAGAATATTGTATTAGCCATAAATAAAATATATTGATGCATATAAAATAAATATGTATATATTTCTTATGCATATCAACATTGTGTCAACCAAGAATCAATAAATATGGTGTAGTTATCTTTTGTTAACACAAGAGGTATTTTGGTAATTCAACATTTATGGATTATGGTTTTGCTCTTCCTTGAATTCAATGATGATAATAATAATAATAATAAAATAAAATAAAACAATCATAATCATTTCATTATGGACGATGACCATGACTAATTCTCTAAAGAAAAGTTACCCCAGCAACTTCAAGGCATCCAAAGGGGACGACCATAGGGGGAAAAACCCTAACCAACATCTTTATCCCAATCCAGCCAAGATCCAACAAACCCAAAAATACTACAAAAAAAAAAACTCTTACAAATATAAAAATAAATTCCCAAACAAACACACTAAGACCCCATTTGATAACTATTTAGTTTTTGTTTTTTGTTTTTGAAATTTAAACTTATTTTTATTCAAATTTTCTATAATGCGCTTTATCTTTCCTACAATGTGCTCGATCTTTCCTTAAGAAAATAAGTGAATGTTAACTAAATTTTAAAAACAAAAACGAACTTTTGGAAGCTACTATTTTTTGTTTTTAAATTTTGGTTTGGTTTCTTAAAATATTGGTAAGATGTAGATATTTAAGTAAAAAAAAACAAATGACAAAGTAGTTGTAGTATGTTTAAATTTCAAAAACCAAAAACTAAAAACAAAATGATTATCAAATGAGACCTAAAATGTCACGAAAAATGTGAATTTGTTAAAGAAAGAGAGGGAAGTTTTGTATTCGAAAAGAATGGAGACCTCCCACAAATAAAAAAAAAAATTATCCATCACCATTTAAGAGTTTCATTTATCAACTAACATAAAAACAAGACCCCAACAATACAAGGCTCGTGCCTGGAAGATCCTGAATCCCAACTCTATCGTCATGGAACCAATGGATCCTCAATCTTCTTCTTCCTCATTAGCCTCAAAAGTGATCTACCCAACTTAACTTATCCATAGATATAACAGGGCAGCAATAAAAATCAAGGCAAACCAGACTAAGATTTAGAACCAAAACTCAACTTCCCCATCCTAAACCAAAAGCTTCCCTTGTTGCAAAAAGGTTTCCCCAAAATACATTCTCCTTCCTAACTTCTCTTCGAAAATCTACATCCAAACGAGTTTTTACTAACTCCTTCTCTTTTTTATTTTTAAAAATAATTCCTCATTAATAACTATTCATTTCTAATCATTCATTTATAATTACTCAATCTTTTTTAACCACTCATTTCTAATCATTCATTTCAAATCAATCAAAATAATTTATTTTTAAGAATTCATTTTCTAACTACTCAAAATAAATACTTATCTACTTCCAAACAAAGTTTTGAATCTAACTCCTCTAAACAAAAACTACATCTAAACGAATTTTTGGCGGCAATGGCAACTCTCAATTTTTAACTACTCAATATAACTCTTTAATATAATCTCTCAAGTTAAATCCTCTTTAAATATGGTAAACAAACACCCCATAGATACTTAAATTAAGGGAGTTGGCTCAAAAGCTTTAACCTAGATTAAATTGAATAAATTTAATTTCTATAAATCTTGAATGCCTTCCTTTGTGAATTTAAATATCAATACAAGACTCACAAAAATATATATATATATAGCTGAACTACAATTTTTTTTTTTTGAAATCATAATCATTAATAATAGTATAAAATCATACCAACACTCTCAACAGTCAGGATAAAAAAAACAGCAGAGCTGCTGATCATGAAAAATTTTCTGATTCGTGTATTATCTTTTCTCCCCAATGTAGTAATTTTCACTTGCAAGTAATCTAGCACTATCCACATCCAATATCATGCAAATTTTTAATTGGCATTTTAAAACTTGGCTTATCCAAGTTAACATTCACTTCTCATACAAGATAGTTCAACCGTTCAAACTGAACTTGGCAATAACCAAAATCCATCCATGTACTTGAGCAGTTTCAAATTCGACAATTGCGAAAAATAAGCCTTAATTATAGACAATATCTTTATTCAATTTCTAAGAATGGCATTTATGTCTAACAAAACCACTCCTCAGTTTCAAGGTAAAAGATGAGATGAAATACTCATCAACGGAAACTATTAAGTCTCAAGATATACATGCAAACGGCAGTAAGTAACTATAAAACTCCAAACAGATAAAGAACGTCCACCCGAATGGAGGAATACACAGAAGAGCCATCAACAAAGAGAAGCTCCTTCCAAACCCAGTCGGCCTATACTTTCGATTTCGGAAAAGTTTAGGCACTCCTGTACCTTGCATCTTTCCTGCTCCTGTTCACTTGCTGTGCACGAGATGCGCCCGGGTTACTGCTGCCGTCCACCATTGTCCTTCCAGCCACTTGAGGATGCTGAGTCGATGGAAGTGCCAACCTGCTTGTTTGGCCATTGTGGCCCATGCCACCTACTTTCAACAGGGGGAGGATGAAATTAGCATAAGCTTCCTATTGCCCATCCAGAAATAGTAGTAGCTATTTTGAGTTTAGTTTTGTTTTCGGAAAATTGCATGTTAGTTTTTCCTTGAACGATTTCGATTAAATTATAAGTAGTTCCACATGTAAAATTGTCTATTAACTTCAAAAAATGTAATAGATCTTTAAACTTACAACAATGTCTGATGAGTTCTTAAACTAAAAAGAGTTTAAAATTCAACAAAGTATAGGTCTATTTTTATAGGTCAATAATCAATTAAACATTTTTAGAATTCAGTGTCTTGTTGGATATAGAACTCAATTTCTAAGAAGTTGCTTAATATTAAAAAATTTGAATGTGCAGGAACCGAATAACTACATAGATTTATCAGCCATTATAAAAGTTGAGCCTACTAGATACTAAAAAAAATTATAACCAGAGCTTTGCTCCAGGGCACCCGTGCCCATCCCACGGCTCAAACCCAGGCTATTTAGAGTTTGAGAATGTAATAGAAAAAAAAACTTAACTTATAGGGACTTCAATTTCTTTTTACAACAAAATTGAAATTTTATATACACAATAGACATTATTTAGAGTTCGAGAAACCCGAGTTTGGGAATCTTTTCGACAACAACTTGGTAGTTTGCTTAAACCCATCTACTGAGGATAAGGGCATTGAGTCTTCTTGAACCTTTAAGCACTTCCTTTGTATAAAACATCACTAACGTGTGCTTAATTACTCAAGTTTTCCAAATAAAAATACAAGTGAGATTGTGGGAAAAGGCAGACAAAGAATCAGATCACAGAAGTAAAACTCAATTAGATACTAAAGTAGAAATTGCTTCGTTTCAATTTTAGTTTGTTTTTTCATCAGTGGTAGATCTTGTATTGTTCTTTATCCTATTTTACTTCTGGTTGCTTCTAGTGTTTGGTTCTTTTTGTTTGTAATTCTCTCTTTTCTTTTTTCACTCCTTTTTGGAGTTTGTAACCAAAGAACTCTTATGTCTTTGCATAACAGCACTGAGAAGTTGTTTCTCGTTCAAAGAATAGTAAAGTAAAATAATAATAATATAATTACCAATATTAACAAAGCCGTTTGAACTCCCGGGCAAACCAGACAAATTTCTTGAATTCCTTGTCCAAGCATTTTCAAAACTATCTAGCTCATCTGTAGATTAACAACAAAGGAAAAAAAATCTGCCATCTTAAGCATCCAGTGTACAGTCAAACACATACAAGAAGAAAAAAACAATTCGGCATGAATAGTTACATACCTGCATTAAGATTATGCAATGTCTGCATGCTATCCACCTTTCCATCAGGATTCAGTTTCCTTGTAACTGAATGGCCCTAAACGAAATATCAAACAAAGATTTACAACGATAAATAAATAATTAACAGTACAAATATATTAAGGCATTAATCTCAAGGGGTAGTTGACACCTTGTTATGAAGTCCTCTTGAAACTCTATGAGTTGCTTGTCTGGTTGCTGTGTCGGCTTCCTTGCTTTCTTCGAAAACCACCTTATACAATAGATAAACAAATAAGGAAGGAAATCTTCTTAAGAGATCAACTCCTTACCGAAGCTTATAATACATAAGTTCACTTACCCCATCACTTCCCGTTCTCCTCATTCTTGATGAAGTATAATATGTTCCATTTGAGCCTCCATAAGAAACAGAGGAGCTATGAAATGTGAAGCTATTAGCTTGAGGCCAAACATGACTCTGATTATGTCCACTATAATGATCCCTATACTGCAAATGTTTGTTCCCCGTCTCTGTAACAACCAGAAAAGAAACAATTTGATACCACAATACAGATTGAGATTGCACAGAAAATGCATAAAAGCAAAAACACAAACAACACAATCCAGACAAAGCTCACCCTCACCTTCATCATCAGGGTCTACAGCAAGAGGCTTTTTGGAAGAATTTTTTGGATTTTTACCCTCCTTTTCAGCTTCTTTTTCATCATCTGAATTTATTTCCTCAATAACTAGGCTCCTTGGTCTTTTAGGTTCAGGGGCTTGATGATCAAGGAATCCTGGTGCATGCATATTTGCAAAAGGAAATCCAGGACCACCAAAGAAGCTTGGCTCAAACATGCGTCCAAATGGATTTCTGAAAAAAGGATCATCAAATGGATCCCTTCCACCCAAAAAGCCAGGAATTAAGCTTCTTTGCCCCGGAAAGCCTCCAAACCCACCAAAAGGGTCACTGAAATCAAACAATTCATCCCTACCATCTCTGCTCCTTCTTTGCATCGTTACAATTTACAAAAATACACCCTGAAAAAAGACAACGCAAGGCAATGAAAAACTTAAACCATGCGAGCAAAGAAATATTCAGCATGATCCACTCGAAATGAAGATTAACCTCAAACTACATAACCAAGTAACTCAAACATGAAGAAAACCATACCATGATTCTCACAAAACAAACATCTACTAAAAGATATACAAATTAAACCTAAGAGAACTAAATAAAAACAATGAAGCAAGGAGCCAACAATGAACAATCCATAACAAATAATAAACAAAATATCAAAAAAAAAAAAAAAAAACCGCAACACAAAATCTACCATATCCATTAAATGTAACTAAACTAGCAAAAGCAAAACCAGAAACCAAAATTCAGCGTCAAAAAAGAAAAACAACAACAACAACAAAAGCAATCAAACTATCATATTGATATAATAAAGTAGTCATAATTCAAGAATCTCAGAAACAAATAACAATAGACGACAAGATGAACAACATACAGGTTCACGGAACAATCAAACCCTAACCCTAGATGATTCATTCCTGATACAGAGAGAGAAGTAAAACCTGCAGCGAACACGATAGGGAGAAATTCGATACGAAATTACTCCGATGAACTGAACTTATCAAAGACGATCGTTTCGCAGAAATTTTCGAGAATATGAATTTTGAGGAGGGGAAGGGAATTCCGGAGATTCACTGACGGGCAATGAGACCAAGGGAAACGTAAAGATAGGGACGTTCGTTCTTCAAATAGAGGCTTCCAGAAATTACTTTGTGGACACGTGTCGGGTGATGACCGGCTATCCTGTCAATATCAGAATAATGGGTTAGGCTTCTGTTTTTTGTTTGGGCCGGACTGGAAGCCCACAGCTCAGCCGTAACAATTTTGGGGTTTTTTTATTTTTTATTTTTTTTAATTAACAATTTTGGGTTTACTAATCTTTTATCTTATCTAATATGTTATTAGAATTGATTTAACTTTTTTTTAGTATAAATTGGGGAAGGGAATTACAAATACCAATTCGATGATTAATACCAAATCGAATAATCAATCGCACCATTGACCCATTTGGTGAATTGATTTGACTTAAAAATATAAAAATAATTGATAAATTAAGATGAATATCATCTTGGACCGGAGGGATATGTAAATAATAATATACGTTGAAAATGTGAGAACTCTTGCAATCAAATATTTATTTCATTGACATTTTTTATATCGCTTTTATTTTTTATGTGGAAACTCATATTATTTAATATGAGATTTCACCTACCATGGATTGATCTAGTATTAAAAAATATTTGAAATTTAATAATTTATGAGTTCATTTTATGACACCACCTAAAAAATAATTTTATGTAAACTTTATTAATATCAACATGTTGTAAAGTAAGACATATGTTATACGAAAATAGTAGGGTATAAACTAGCCCGAATTTATATAAAAACTAAATGATCTCATATTGAGGGGAAATTAGTTTTGAGAATATGAGTTTAAGATAAAAAAAACATCTAGGACTGGATCACCTAATGTTTCAACAGCCCATTCATAATAGTGTTATGTAAGGAAAATCAATTAGGATTGAATCCAAATTTGTAGACGAAATACCTATTTTGCAGATTTGCTTTTTTTTTAATCCTACTTACTCATTTGGATTGAATCTAAATTGTTTGGATGAAATACATACTTAAACTTTTATCCACTTGGTTAGGTCTAAACTACCCATTTGGGTTGAGGATCAATAACCCGCTTTAAGCTCTAATACATATTAAGTAACAATGTAACATGGTATTATTAATTTGCAACTTATTTTAAAAAAATGGATTAAGCATGTATGATAAAAAAAAATGGCAAAATATTTTTATCTATAATACAAAATCAAAATTAATCATTTGTAACATAAAATTTAAATAGAGTTTTATGACCGATAAAATTCAATTAGTGATAAAATTTAATTGATAGACTCATTATATCACTAGTTGAGTTCTATTACCGATAGAAATCAACTAGAATTAATTTAAAATTTGTCGCGCAAATATAACACGAGAGATGAAGGTAAATTTTTTAAATAATAATAATAATAATAGTGGCTTACGTTAGCGGCTAGGTAACACCATTCATCGTCTTCCCAAGCTCAAAGCCAAACTGAACAGCTTTTGAGGCAAAAGAATGGCGGTTTTTAGAACCACAAGTAACATGATCCTCAGAGAAATCCTTCATATGAAACCCTATTTTACTCTATCACCACCCCAAATCTTCACTCCAACATTCCACAATCCCCATTCCATTTTGCGATTCGTCCGCCGCGAGATCAGTTTCGGTCGTGTTTTATGCGCCGCATCGGAGTCGGCTGGTTCCGGCGGCAAGGTTTCGTCCCGGCTGTCGCAGGTTCAGCAGCTCTTGCACGAGGCGGAGGAGCGAGCTCTGTCCGCTGACGCCGGCCCCACCCCTAAAATCACTCTCGGTATGTCCTGAACTCGATTGCAGATTGAAATTCTAGGGAATTAGCCATTATTTTCTTAGTTCTGGATTGGATTTTGTTATACCTTGTTAGTTGAGGTACTATAGAAGCATACAAAAGTCAAGCCTCGTTTGTCTATTATTTGTGTGTTAATTAAGTGGCTGTTGCTTGGTTAGTCCAGGTATAGTATAGCGAAGCTCTGATTTCCTGGTTTTCAAAAAAAAAAAATTTAACTGTTTTACTGATGACAATTGTGGCTTAATTCCAACTTACGTTGATATTAGAAATGAAGAGGCTTAACCTGTCTATGCCCAAATTTTCTATTTCTAAAGCCGATTCCTCTTGAGTTGAAGCATCTAAAGCCAATTCCTCATGGTTCTACCATCATTCATTTATGGCTATAACATTCTTGTGCTACTAAATGTTGATGACATAATTATTTATGGGATTCGGCTTATATTAATACTCTGTTAGACAACCTAAGAAGTGAATTTGAAATGACCGATTTGGGTGAATTAAAATACTTTTTGGGACTTGAAGTGGTAATAAGTGGGACAAATGTCACAGTTTGTAAAAGGAAACATACTATTGACTTGCTTAAACTAGAAAATATGATTGGATGCAAGACCTATTTGATGCCTAGTGCAACTCAGGAGGTTGTTGGTTCTAGTACACCTCTTGTTGATCCGGAAAGGTATCGAAGCATTGTCGGTGCTCTTCAATACTTGACATTGGTTGACTTGTATTCTTCATGAAAGCATTCTAATAAATTCAAACTAAAGCATTATTTCGTAAAGTAGCTCACATCCATTGGAGCTGCTTGTAAATTCTTTGAAGTAGATGAAATCTATCGTCTATTTAATGTTGGAAAAATCGAAGTCGAAACTACTGAATTTTGTTGAACGTTCTATTTCTACCTGATTTTGAAACCTGAAATGCCCTCACATTTTTTTTAGCACTATTTGCATGCTGCCTTGGCAGCATGCAGCCGCCTACGTGGCAAAATCTGGGCCACACTTTTAATTATTATTATTTTTTTCAATGTAAAAAAAAAAAAAAATCAAAGGTCCAGATTTTGCCACATAGGCGGCTGGCAGCATGCAAATATTTCTGCATTTTTTTTGGTCTTGAGTTAAAGCCGAGAGTGCAGAGTGCAGAGTACTACTGTGCTTCATTATGCTATGTTCTTTAGAAAACATTGATGCATCGCTAATGCTTGTCTAAATTTGAAATTTGAGCCAGGCCTCTTTAAACACTTGCATCTTGACTGACGATTTTAGGCTGAATGATATGGAGGATAGCAGGTTATAGAATTTAGGTTCCTCTGATCTCTCCTGGCGCATCCATATATAAACATATGATTGATGGGTTGCTAGGTCCTTGTAAAAGGAGAGATTGTGGATTTTATGCAATTTGATTTGACGTCCTCATAGCCCTCGCTCAGAGTTATTGATGGGAAGGTGTTAGAAGGGGACTTGGTAAATTGGTTGGAGCTTGAAATATGACTTTGGGTAAGGATGTTAAAGACAATAGATCATGGAAAGAAAGACTATGGATTTTGTAGATTGAGTAGCAATCTCAAGGCTCTATACAGATGAGAAAACTTTATAACCGATTTATGGAAAAATAGGGATTACGTTATTGGTCAGATCACTTCTTGAGTTCAGCAATTTTTTTACTAAGATTATTGCCTTCCATGAAATTTAATCTTCTCTTCCTGCCCTTTGTCCTCAGCTACCAAAAATGGCATATCTATTTTCTTGAATGTCTCACTGAAATCTTCTATCCTGTAAACATCAGTCAAGTGTTCAAGTCATTTGCTTTTTACTAATTCATTATATGATTTAATTTCAATCATTTTTTGTTGACAAAATTAGATGCTTTGGCTGATGTATCCTAGAATAGAAAAAGTTATTCAAAATTTTCGTAGTTTCCTACCCTTAAAAGGAAACCGATTCTCTCATCAGCATTTTGCTTAGATGGTGAATGTGATATTGTTACTGTCAGTTATTATCTTCATTACTGATGTAATTTTTTTTTTTTTCATGTCTCTCCCAGACCACGTCACTGTGAATTTTGCAAGAAGTGGTGGCCCTGGAGGCCAGAATGTCAACAAAGGTGAGTTGATTTTATTGGCTGCTGATTGGTATTATTTCTACATTAGAGTTTCTGTTTTCTTTATAAGTTCTTATTTCCTTAAATGAAAGTGCAGTGAACACGAAGGTTGACATGCGTTTCAATGTTAAAGATGCATATTGGCTAAGCGACAGAATCAGGGAAAAGATTCTGCAAATGGTTTGTTACCCAAATATCTAAGCACGTCTTCCTTCTCCTTCTCGGAATGAAATACATTTTGGAAGTGACGTGCTTTATAGATATTTCCTCTCTTCTCTGGCTCCCAAAATCTTACCATTTAAGACTAAAAAATTGGTAATAGTTCAAGGTGGCTTCTCTTAGTTTCCTTCTAGTTATATTGTAAAGACGGCTTGACATCTTGAGGTAATAATGAATTGATTTTATAAATACTTCTATTTACGAAATTCCCACCCCCACCCAGCCGCCCTCCTTTTCTCTGAACCATTTAAATTTTTAGATTTTGACATACAGGGACGGAAGTATTTGTGAACTTTTTAGACTAAAAAGATACTTATCTCATATGTTAATAAAACGAACATGATTTTTTATAGAAAAAATAATTGGCAATCCAATCATTAAAGTATGAGTCTATGAGCATAGAACAAAGGTGAAAGTTTGTTGCATGTGTTTTTTGTGTATAATTCATAATGTGTTCACTTTGTATGATGCTATATCTAGGGCATAAATAAAATTACAAGTGGTTCAAGTGTTCATAAATCTTTCGTTATGATATTTGCTTCCTCTCTTTCTCTATCCATCAACATATGAATATCGGTTCTTGCTTCTGAACAGGAGAAAAATCGGATAAACAAGGATGGGGAGCTTGTTATTTCATCCACTAAAACTAGAACACAAAAGTTAATTTCAATCCTTTTCATCTTTCTTATTTGTCCCCCCATGTTTGTTCCACCAAAAAAAAATGTTAACTGTTCTTCATTTCTTCAGGGGTAACATTGAAGATGCCTTGGAGAAACTTCAGGTAGTTTGTCTTCCTATAAATTAATTATTGAATTATGTTAAATCACCAATCAACCCAAAGGCTTAAACTGGTTGGTTTTAATAAATTTAATTATATCAACTAACATTGCCCTTTACTTGTGGGTTGAAACTTAAGAAATACCCTACAAGTGGAATTTAATTTTAATTAGGGAGGAACGACTTGGCAAGGATTCGAACTCATGACCACCTGCTCTGATATCATGTTGAATTATGTTAAACCAACAATCAATCCAAAAGCTTAAGCAGATGGATTGGGGTAAATTTAATTATATTAACTAACATTAAATATCTATTTTTTCTTGTAGAGAATATTTGAAAATTAAATAGTATGTGGCCATTTCATGATAGATATTGTACATAGATTCAGCACTCTACCTTAGTTTCTTAACTGAATATGAATTTCCAATCAATTAATTTGGTTCTATCTGTAAATCAGGCAATAATTGATGCTGCGTCGTACGTCCCGCCTCCTCCCTCAGAAGAGCAAAAGAAGAAAATTGCTAAAATGTGAGGGATCTTTCAACTTCCATGGTCACTTAGTTTCAAAATATATATGTAGTTCCCATGACATTTAATTTTGTGGTAATACTGTTTGTATTTGTAAAGGGCTGCTATAGGAGAGCAGAAGCGCCTTAAAAGCAAGAAGGTCCTTTCAGATAAAAAGGCGTTTCGAAGGAGTCGAAATAGTTGGGATTAACCATATTGCTGCTGTAAAGTTCATCAATATTACAACTTCATACTTCTCAAACTTCTATTCTCAGAAAAAAGTTACTAACTCTGTCCCATTTTCCGTTTTTTCGTTTCTTGATTGATTTTGCAGCTTAGGCTTTTAACTCAGAGAAAACAATACAAGATTTCCAAAAAGTAATACCCTGATTCTCTGGTGCAAAGAAGAAATCATTCAGGGCTTGGGGCTAGGAGTTTGCTTCCTTCACAAGTGATTTCTGGAAATTTGTTAGACAAGGATATAAGGTAACAAATTTTCTTTTTTATTTGATTGGTGCATTATTTATTTAAAGAACCACCTTAGAATCCAAGAAATCTTATAGAACTTTCCTACTGTAAACTTGTAAACTTGTAAACTTGAGAACATTGACAATGTCTCGATTGGTCAATGTATGTTAAATTCAATTCAGTTTTAGCTTTACTCGCTTTGTTGTTTCATTTAAGCCTTGGTTTTAGTTATCAATACATGTCCACTTTGTTTATTTTAATGTTAGAATTTCGTTTCAATAATACCTTTGATGTTGTAGAGCAAACAAAATCACAAATGAACTTCAAATTCAAGTGTAATTTTGAAGCAAACCTAGTTATGATAGCGGGATATGAACATGAATCATCAATAATCTATTTTTCTTCTCATAATTTGAAGTCAAATTGAATTTAGTCTTTTTAAGTCCAAGAGTTAGGAAGGTTGTCATGCCTTTGGATTTTCGGGCTCACGAACTTTCAAATGTCAATAATTCATTCATCTTTTCATGTAGAGAAAAAAAATAATAATCTGAAGGATGAAAGATTAGACAACTACCTGAATCGATATTATCCGCTTCAAGCATAAGTTTTTATTTTTTGTTATCACCCGAAAGACTACATATCAATGAAAGTATTTGTCATTCCATTTAAATCCATGATTTTTTCCCTCTCTTTAATGGGGATAATTGGTTGATTTCCAACCAAGATTTTATCGAAATTTAAATTTAAAATTGTTCATCCAATTAATTAGAGTATTTTTTTAAACATTTTTAAAATTGTTGGTGATATTTTTTTAATCCTCTCGACATTGATAATTCTCTTTTAAGGATGAAGACTATATCTACCGAATAACACAAATTCTTTCATTATGTTTTATCCTCACTTGTATAGTAAAAAAAAAAAAAAAAATCTTAGGTGGTCACTCAACTTTGAATTGGTTCAAGCTAAGTATACTTAATTTTAAAATTCTTTTAACTAAAAAAGTAGACTTTGTTGAAATATATAAATAGTGATTCTTTTAGGTCATTTTAAATCATGACTTATATAATTATAGATCTTTCATTTGGATGTGGTCTCGGTTTATTCATGCACCCTTCTTACTCAATATTACATGAATAAAAATTTCCCAATTTTTCTCCCACACAATATAAATATAAGGATATTTTTTTAAAAACATTTTGAAGGAGTATTTTTTTTTTTATAAAATTTCAAAATTAATATTATTGAAGTTGTATTTTATATAATATATTGTTCTTATCTGAAATGTATTAGAAATTACAAGATCTATGGTTCTGAGTTCCAAGAAAAATTTCACACTTTATTTACTCAATTTCTCACATAGTCACGTTTTCTAAAAATCACTTTTTTCATTCTCTTCTAACTATTTTTTATTCTTTCTGCAACAACTTTTCATACTTACATCACTATTTTTCATCACGTCATATTCATTATTTTATTTTTTTCATAATCATTAGATTTATTTCAAACACGAATAATCATTACCTTCACTCCAAACACAAATAATCATTTCCCTCATAATCATCTCCCTTCCTATTCTCCTCCTCGTTATCATTCCTCCCTTAATAATCATTTTTCTTGTCCCAGACACAGTCGAGATACATGAAAATTAGGTAGAATCTCATATTATTTATAAGAGAGAGAAAAAAATAGTCTCATCTTCTTTGAGGATTTTCATCAAACATATAAAGAACAAACACATCAATCTCAAAAACTTCCCATTACTTTCAGTTGCAGTAGAGCTTCATTATACGTGGCGGGAAATTCAGAGCTTCTCTCTAACACGCGTCCTTTACAGTTTTACCCTTTCTTCTTCACTTTCTCCACAAATCCCTAATCTCCTCTCAAAATCATCACCCTTCAACAACAACAACCCACAAAAATGCACCGTTCCATTTCCCACTTCGCCAAATTCCTCGCCAATGGATACAGAATCCACCGCCGTGGGTTCTGCTCGGACCGGTCACTGGCAGATGCAATGGCCGCCCATTTGAAGTCTCGCTCCGTCGTTCGATTTCGCGGACCCGACTCCGTCAAGTTCCTTCACGGCCTATTGACCAATGACGTCCGGCGATTTGGGGAACCCCCTATTGACGAAACGTCTTCGTTGCCTACCCCTAATTTGGCGCCGGTGTCGGTTCGGCCTATGTATGCGGCGATGTTGACGGCGCAGGGGAGGTTTTTGTATGATTTGTTTTTGTATCGGCCGCCTAGGTCTGAGGAGAAGCTTGATCGGACTGGCTCTGGGCCTGGTCCTGCCTCCGATCGGCCCGTGGAGTTGATGGCGGATGTGGATTCTTCTGTGTTAGATGAGTTCTTGCAGACGCTGAAGAAGTGAGCTCTTTGTTAGTTCCTGTGCTTCAACTGTTTTTTTTTTTTTTCCTTGTTTTAGTTGGTACTGTTGTTTGTTTGATTCTCTTTGGGGTTGGTTATGTGATTCTGTTTTGAGTGTGGTGGTTTGGTAGTGTTGGGATGAGTAAGTGAATGATACCTTTTGAATATGTGATTGAATTTCAAAGTTTCTAGTCCATTTTTTGTTTGATTATGTTGCATACAAGTTTCTTATGCAATGATCAATGATGCAGTTATACACGTCATGATGATATCCTTTAAGTTGAAGAAGTTGTAGTAGGGTGCATTGATTTCTAGTGTCTCAAGGTGGAGATTTCTTGTTTGGTGATTCAAAATTAACACTTCAAAGTAAGCTGGGTGTCAAATTTTTTATGTTAGGTTTATGGACAAAAACAAAATATTTGGATGTTGTCGAATTGAGGATTGCATTTGAAATGTAGGACCAAAATAAGATCTTTTTTTGGATATCGGCGGGTGTCCGAAATACGTTACATACACCTCGACTAATTTCACAAAACATTTGCCTGACTTTAATACATTTGGTTGCTGTCACCTTTAAGCATTTTATTGATTTCCAAGGCCCTTTGACCACTATCTAACCAACCCATGATGGTAGGACCAAAACAAGATAGTGTAAGTATTGAAGTTTGAGACTATTAAAAATTTAAACTTATACTTCAACCATTTTCTGTCCTTAAAGCCCTTTTTCATTATTGTTCTGCAGGTACCGCTTAAGGTCTAAGGTTGATATTGAGAATGTGGGAGAGGAGTTTTCTTGCTGGCAACGATTTGGTAAAAATCTCTCTAGCAAAGCTTCCTCTGCAGAAGAACCAGAGGCTTCCAGTGTTGGTTGGGGTGCAAGTGTTGATCCTACAGCAGTATCGTCTTCACGTGGGGAAGACATAGGCTGGCAATGGTTTCAAGATCCAAGATTGGAATGTCTTGGTTTCAGAGGGATTTTTCCATCTAGTGGAACACGTAAGTTTCCCTCATGGTCTCATGAGTTTTTTGTTCTACGAAGTTGAGTGGATTATATGGATCATATTTATGGTTTCTAGCTAGGATTCTGCTGATAGTGTCTCTTGGTTGTACTTGTTAAAGCTCCTCTTATTGAGGCAGATAAAGAAACAGATGAAGCTAATTACGTACGGTGGAGACTGGAGAAGGGAGTTGCAGAAGGTTCAACTGAGATTCAGAAAGGTTCATTTTCATTTCTTATTACTTCTAGTAGTCAACAAGTCAGTTCACTGTTCTATATCTTGTCATTTGCAATTAATTAACTTATGCATTGTTGTTTCCACTTGCTCGTCTTTCTGTTAGTTAATAGAATAATTCGTATCTTGTTCAATGTATCCGATGGTTTTTGTTTCGATCTGGGGTTTGATTAGTTTTCTGCTGCTAGTTGCATAAAGTGGCTTGAATATAAACTTTTTGTGTTATTTTGGTCTGTACCCTTTTTTTTTCCCCATTTCTCAGGTGAAGCAATTCCTCTTGAATACAACCTGGTGGGACTAAATGCAATAAGTTTTGACAAAGGGTGCTATGTCGGGCAAGAGCTTGTAGCTCGCACACACCATCGTGGAGTCATCCGAAAACGTGTAGTTCCTTTGAAGTTTCTTAATGACAGAGGGGAAGGTAATCAATCTCTTTACTAACTGGTTCAAGCCTTTCTTAGCTTAAATCTTACTTTCACAATCTTGTTTTTCAAAACCCTTTCAGCTTATTACAGCCTACAACAGTAAACAACCCTATGATTATCTTTCAGATGTAGAGCAGAAAGTGTCTCCTGGATTGGAAGTGATCAACTCTGCATCCAGCAAGAAAGTAGGTAATGTGATCGCTGCACTCGGGTGTCGTGGACTTGGTCTCTTGCGCTTGGAGGAGGCTTTCAGAGGATCGCAAAGCATGGCCGTACAAGGTCTTGAGGGTGTGGCAGTTGAAGCCGTTAGACCAGATTGGTGGCCAGTTGAATGGTTTCAAGAGCATCAACAACACAATACTGTTGTTGCATAGAATCTGGGAACTGTTCAGCTTGACCAATCCTGCAATCAATTTTTCAGGCATGGTTCTGTTTGTTGTCAGCTACCTTAATAATTTCAGATGTATTAGCCTCCTCTAGACTTTCAATTATATTTATCTTTAATAAATAATATTCAAACCCGAATCTCCTCTTTAAATTTAGACGAGCCTCTAAGTTTTGTTCAGCGTGCTGTGTATGGTACAAGATTGCCATGTGAACCTCTTTCGAATACTAATTTTGAAGTGAGGATTTTGGAAATTGTGTTTTTTTCTCCCAAGTTTTGTACAACGATCACATTTTTAGCCATTTTAAAACATTAATATTTATATTTTTGGTTATATATATATATATATATATATATATATATTGGCTTTGGTTTTTAGAAAAAACATTTGTAGATATAACGGTTATGTGAACTTAACGAAAGTGATTCATCTCAAAATTCAGAGATTCAGATGATTTTTGTTTTGTTTTGTTTCCTAAGAATTATAGGACATGGGTATTTATTCTGCGTAACTCAAGAATTAGCCTTTTATAAACATTTGAATTCTTAAAAATAAAAACATATTTTTGAGAGCTTTTTTTTTAATTGACCATGAAAAAGTAGACATGAAATTCGTAGGTGTCAGTAGTAAATATAAGTTTAATTTTCAAAACAAAAAACCAAAATTGTTGTAAAATAAGGGCTTAAAACTATGATTTGGTGCAATTTTATAGGTAACTAATGAGCAGTTCAAAATAGCCAGCTAATGTTTTTATACATCTGAACAATACAATGAGATTTTCAACATTTACATGCTCTTCTTCCTTGTCAATATGCCTCTCAGTTTGCAGAAGGAGATTCATCCTTCACATGAAGCTTCAATAGTTCCAACAATGGGGGCTCAGTTCGATCATCGCCAGCTCGAGAGTTAGCAGAATAAACAAGAGGAAACAACTCCTCATCGACGCGAAAGGCACGTATAGTTGAAAGAATACTAAGTTCCAGTCAGTTCCTCTATCAACTCTTCAATGGTTGGCCTGTTGATAGGGGACTCATTCGTACATGAGAGTGCGAGACTTGCTAGCTTTGAAGCTTGGGATTCGGAGAAATTTCCCTCAAGGTTTTTGTCGATAAAGTCCTCAAAATTGCAGGCTTGGGTTTCCAATAGAAGAGAGGTTGAAAGCTTTCTTGTCCCTGAAAGAATTTGAAATATGATGACTCCAAATGCATATATGTCACTCTTCTCTGTGAAACGACCAATTGTAATGTATTCGGGTGCTAGATATCCCATGGCTGCACTGGTTTTGAGAGACGAAAAAATAATGTCATCTGCAAGAAGTCCCGAGAGGCCTGAGTTCGAGATCAATGCGTTGAACTCGTGATTGATGAGAATCCTTTCAACAGATATGCTTTTGTGAACCATGGCAGGTTTGTTTGCTTCTTCACGGTGTAAATATGCAATGCCTGTTAGCAAAACAAGAGACCACCTTAGAGTGAATAATGAAAGAATTATTCGAGTAACACTATCTCGTTACATTAGCTTCTATATCGACTATCAGAAGTACTTTTTATCATCAAGAATCCTACAGTCTGATAATGCAAGAACAATAAAAAGAATCCTACAATCTGATAATGCAGAGAACAATAAGGGGCGGGTGGCAAACCTTTTGCAATGCCATTGATGATGGAAACTCTCTTAGACCAGTCAAGAACATGGCTACTACCTTCTTCGACATCAAGATACTGAGACAAGCTCCCCCGTGAGGCAAAGTCGTATATGAGGAAGAACTCACCTCGTCCCCTCGAACAACAAAAGCCTCTCAAACTAACAAGGTTTTTGTGTCGTAGAGAGCTCAGCAAGTTCAATCCTCGAAGAAACTCGGCTTCTTCGGACTTACAACTGGTCATGGTTATACTTCTAATGGCCACAGAAGAACCATCCTTCAAAACTCCTTTATAAACCATAGAAAAATTGCTTCTACCAAGCAGATTAGCCTCAGAGAAATAGTGAGTTGCAGATTCAACCTCTTCAATATTAAAAATAAACTTGCCAAGATACTGAGACAATCCCAAACCTCTGATCCCATCAGCCAGTGAATCCCATCCATGGGAATACTCAAGACACACAAGCGGCGAAGCACTCTTTGAGTAGAATTCCCGAGCTTGATCCGTGCTAAGCCGATCGTCGCACGTAGCAGACGAGTTACCAATCTTCTGTTTACGACGGCGATACCAAAACAGAGACAGAATCACAGTAGCCATCAAGATCACAGAGACCACAAGGACAGCAGAAACAACAACAGGTTTTGGAACTCTTGTGGACTTTGGGCAATGGAGTTGAATGCAATTGGCATTATGAAAGTCAGCAGATTTAGGAATGTTCCTTTGAGCAGTAGGGTTTGGTTCTGACAAAAAAGGCTTAAACCCTTCTCCATTGATGTTTTCATTGTCAAAAACTGTACAGTTTCTCACTGTCAAAAACCCAACTCCACATAAAGCAGGATTGTTTTCTCCTTGAAACCCTTCATTTAATCTCCTCAAACCTTCATTTCCATTCAAGAAATTGAATAAAAAAACACATAAAAAAGACAAAAACAGAGAAAGAAGCAGAAAGAGAAAGGGATTACCAGAAGGAACTTGGCCAAATAGGGAGTTGTTTTTGACATCAACAACTTCCAAAAGAGGAATTATTGATATTTTTAAAGGTATTGAGCCAGTTAAGTTATTGAAGCTTAAATAAAGCCTTTTAAGCATTTCTAAGCTTCCTAAGGATGTTGGGATTTCACCACTTAATCTGTTGTGCTGTAAAGCAAGAACTGTCAGCTTCTTCAATGATCCAATCTTTGATGGGATTTTCCCACTCAATTGGTTGCAACAAATCTGTAACACTGTACAAAACAAACATAAAAAAAAAAAAAAAGATCAATTCTCTTTCTCTCTCTCTCTTTCTCATCTGGGTTTGAATCAGTTTTTTGAAAACAAACAAAAAACCTTTATCTCTCTCTCTAGTTTTTAAATGGGTTTCAGAAAACAAACAAACAACAAACAGAGCCCATTTCTCTGTTTCTGAAGTTGCGATTTGAATTAAAAAACTAACCTTGAAGACTAGACACATTTCCAATTTCTTCAGGGATTTCGCCGGTGAGGCTGTTGATATTGAGATATAAATCGGTAAGTTCAGTCAAACTTGAAATCTCTTTTGGAATCCCTCCAGACAAATTGTTGTAATGCAAGAACAATCCTGACAGACATTTCAGCTCCGCCACCGCCGGCGAGACCGTGCCGGAGAGCCCCCGTCCCTGTAGTGAAATGTTGGCCACTTTCCGGTGCTCGTTGCAGGCCACGCCGTCGAATCCGCCGCCGCAAGGGTCGCCGTCGATCGTCCAAGATTTCAATACTCTGTTTTCTGGGTCTAGCGACGCCTTCAGCTCCATCAGTGCTTTCACTTCGGAATTTCCACGAACAAGTTGACAACATGAAAATGAAATTACAAAGAACACAAAATTGGCGGAATGAACAAACCCCATTATTGTTCTTGCTCTTTTCTGGATTCAAATTCCTCTGTTTCGTCGTTCTATGAAGAACCCATTTCGATTTCAGAGAAATTTTCTGTGTTTTCACTTCGAATTTCTTCTTATTCGTCAACTGGGTTTCATTTTCTGAGCTTTTGAGAATGAATTAGAAAAAGAAGAAAAGTTAGTGAGAGAGAATCAGAGTATGTAGTAGATTTGAAAGAGGGGCAATTTGGTAATTTGGATTGTAGTTTTTTAGTCGTGGGATTCACATTGGGATTTGGATTTGAATTTGGATTTGGATTTAGATTTGAAAGGTAAGGGAAATGCTAATCTTACACCGTGTTTCGATCGCTGTGAGGGCTGCGTTTTTTAGCGTAATTGTAATCGTTGATTTAAAATTTACATTGCCACGTGGCGAAAATCGAGTGTATCATTTTATGGGTATTTGGAAGTCAAAGATGGGCTTCTTCGTGTTGGTTGGGTAAGTGTTGTTTGGAACTATTTGATGTCGTGACTTCAAGGCTAGTCATTTATGATGTAATAAATAATATTGACTTTTTATCTCAAAAAAGGAATTTCATTACTTTTTCAAGTTTAATTTGAGGTTAAATTATTAAGAATTTATTTGATATGATTTAAAAAACAGTTAGAATGTAGTCTATCTAACTAGTACATTGTTTAGAATCATAGGGGAATCAAATATATAAAAGTTAATTATACATGTCTTTTGAATAACATATCTCTTTAGACTAAAAGAAATTACATTATTGAACAAGAGAATTGAGGTTGTTTTGGAGTCGAATCAAATGAGAGAAATTGGAACTTAAATAGATGATTTGGAATTAGAAGAAAGCCTCATGGTATCGAGCTTGACACTACACGATGCTTTGGACATAATGGACCCACAGGTGGAAATGTTAGAATGCTAAATGAGAGCGTCACATTATTAAAGCTCAACGACTCATCAATCCATCAATGAAGATAGAAAAGAGGGATTTTGAAAAAGTGTCATGATTTTTATTTTTTTAATTTTAATTTTATTTTTTGTAATCATCTTGTCTGTCTCGATATTTAATTTTTTTTGCATTTTCAAATGGTTTCGATGGATTTTAGTATAGGCATGGAGTTTTGTAACGCTAGGAGGGCTAAATTATTTAGAGAGTTTGAGGAAACTCAGTGGGACTTTTCATCAATTCAATAACTTGAGATTTGTTATGTTTCATTTCGAACATTTGTCTCTTATTTAATTATATGAATGTTCCTATTTAGTTCATTAAACGGTCTAGAATGAGCTTGCTTAGATTAACAATTCTTTAATGCATGGTCTTTCCTTTTTAACCTTATTGTTAGTACTTTAGTCGACACACAATCGCTTTGCTATCGTATGTGGGTTTAGAAAGCATTATCTATAGGGATTGGAATCCCAAATCAACCTTAGATTCTATTTAGTTTGAATTGAGAAGAGTTTGGGTGTAGCCAGGTTACACCCTCACCATGATGTCACTTATTTAGAGCCACATATGTTCTTTCTTTTTTAATTTTTTTTATAATAAATATAAAAAGAGACGAGATGTGTGGCACCAAATGTGCCACACGAGTGACATCACGTTGAAGGTACAGCTTGGACTACACCCAAATTCTTCTCATTTGATTATTGAATGTAGAAACGTTTATTTAAGTGGGATATTTGATTAGAAGTTAGGATTAGACTAGATAAATACTGCATAATTAATAAATTGAATGAAGAGTTATGGATGAAACCCCAGCTATCTATGACAGTGTCTTCAAACTTACTTGGTTACCTCCAGCGGGTGTTTTGGTCTTTTCCTAAATTACTCTATCAAGAAAATGCCTACCACTACTAACTTGTAACAGACATTTTAGTTATTAAAAGATAAAGGATGAAGGATAATGATTTTCTTACAAGTGGCAAGGGTAAATTCGAGAAAAAAAAAAGTTTCTCCACATAGTGTCTTCGTTTGGATGAAAAGTTAGTTCAAAGAGTTAAAAATTGAAAATTATAGTAAAAAACTTCTTTGAATGTAGTTTTTTTTTTTGTAGAAAAGTTAGAGACAACAACTTATCTTGATATGAATTTAAAATGGATAGTTATAAAAAATGAATTGTTAAAAAAAGTTATTATGAAGAGTTAAAAATTGTTGATTAGAAATGAAGAGTTATAAATGAATGGTTATAGATGAGAAGTTATTTTGAGTATTACAAAAAAACTTGTTTGAATGTAGTTTTTTCTAAATATATAATAAAGTGAAAGATTTGGGTGGAGCCCGCACCTGCCACACATGTCATCCCTTCAAGGACTACAAATTTCTTTTTCTTCTTTTTTTTTTTTTGTGGCATTTCAAAGAGTGACATGTGTGGTGGATGCAGCTTGTACTCCACCTAAATCTTTTTCTATAATAAATACTCATTTTATATTCTCCATAAATTCAACAAACACCCTAAGAGTAGAACAACGATAATGCTAAAATAGACCCATATTCGTCACTTTTGATTAAAAATCTAAAATTTTTAATTTAGTTCTCAAAAGAGATATTCCTTTTGATTCAAATAAAAAGGAAAATTTTGAATTTGAAGTATTGAAATGATTAAATGTGAGTTAAAAGGACAAAAAGTTGAAGCATCAATGAACCTTGGATTCTCTTTCTTTATAGTGGAAGTTAAAACTTAAAAGAAAAAGCACAAAGCTAAAGAATAAAAAGTTACTTTACAATTAACTTTTGGCCAGTAAATTATTGTTACATCTGGTATAATTTAATAATAAAAAAGTTTATGAATTCAATTATTCTTACTTTCAAATATTCAAATATTTAAAAAAAAAAGTGAAATTGCAATATATGAGGAACAACATTTATAAACATTGAAATGCATTTGAAACTTATGAGAAAACACTTTGTTGTACAATTATTTTTCAATTTTTAACCTTCTTTTCATTGTTTGAACGATTGATGGCGCTAAAGATAAAAATTGCACTCTATCATTTTCATTCTCAACTTTATCAACATTTGTCCTTTTATTTTATTTTATTTTATTTATTCGTTTCCCTTTTTAAACTAAATTGAGAGAGAATAAGACGATTTCAATATTATTTAAGAGAAAAATTATTTGAATTTTGATGGAACATTCAATGCTGAGACCATTTATGACATTGACTTTTCTTTATTTTGATACTATATTATTGCCAGGGTTGGTGTATTAGTATATTAATTCGTAAGAACATTCAATCAAATTCCAACTAAATTTTGATTTTTTTTTTTTTGTTAATTCATTGTAATTAAATTTCTACTGTTATTATTACTAAGGTTTTTATTCAGAGTAAAGATATTTGAGGGGTATTAACTCAATAAATATGAGGGTTTGTTTCATAGTAAATGTATTTGAGTTATATCTATAACTATGAAAATTTTGAATTAAATCATTAACACAAAGAGACAACAAAAAGTATTACTCAATTAATATTCAATATGATTAAAATGTAACTTAAATTTCATCCTAATTGTTATTGAATTCAAAAAATAAACTACAATTAAGTTTGTTTATTTCCCTTAACTACACAATCTTAGGATTAAAAGAAATAGTTTGTGAGTATTATGAAAAACCTTAGGTTTAACTAGTGGTATTACATAATTAGTATGAGTTGTCTTTCTTTTTTTTTTTTTTTGAAACAAATTAGTATGAGTTGTCAACCAACCAACATAATATATAGATTAATATTTAAAAATCAAATCTTCAATTTGAACTAAAAAAAAACTAGACAAGTTAAATATGCCTATTAAATGTGGATAAGAATTCAATCCTCCACCTAATTATTAATTTTATAACACCTATGAAGCTTTGAAATTTCAACTTAAAAAAAAAAAAAAAGAGATTACATATGTCATTGAACTGACTTTGACTATAATTTACTAGTAATGATTAATTGACCATTAAGTTGGCACCAACATTTCTTACATCACTTTGTTTGAATACTACATTTAAGAATGTAGGGTATCCAACTAAACTGATTATTTCTTTTAAAAAAAAAATAAAAAAACAAACAAAAACAAAAACAAAACTGATTATTTAGTTTATCTCTCCAAATTTGGAGATAAAATTTAAGTAAGAATCAAACAAACTAACAAGTTTCAACCTTTGATATATATATATTTCAAATAGTAAGTGAATTAAAATTGTTTTAAGCCTTCAAAAAAGTGAGTTCAATTGAGTGTTTTTAATTAGGAGAAAATTTGAAATTTCAACCCAATTTCGGAAATTGCAATATCATACACCCATACATTATATATGGATGAAAAAAAAAGCTATTGGACCAGCATGAAATCTTAAGGGTGCTTGTTTGTTATATTTAAAGAGGATTTAGATTGAGGATCTATGAATTTCTCATTAAAAAATATATAAATAAGTTTTTATAACTATTTAAAATAGTTTTCATTTTTACTACTCAAAATAACTTTTAATTTTTAATTATTAATTTATAACTACTCGAAATAGCTATTCATTTCTAATTTTTCAAAATAATTCATTTTAACTATTCATTTCTAATCATTTTTTAACTACTCAAAATAATTACTCATTTTAAATACACATCCAAACATTTGTTGTCTCTAACTTCTCTATATAAAAATTACTTCAAAACGAATTTTTTACTGTAACTCTCAATTTTTAACTATTCAAAATAATTCTTCGAGTTAACTCCTCAAACTAACTCCTTATCTAAAATCTTATCCAAACAAATTATTGTTACAATACTTTTATCAAAAGAAATTGTAAATTTACGAGGAAGAAAGAAATTTCACAAAGGAGAAAACAGAAATAAAAGTCACGAGTTCTTTTTTCTTCTGACCTCTTTTATTAGCTCCATGCCTTTTGGATTTTCAATCAGCAGTACCTTTTGATTGAATGATAATGATAATATTTAGGTCTTGTTGATAATCATTTTCTTTAAAAAAAAAATCAATTTATTCTTCTAGACTTGTAGACTTTTTTATATTTTTTTCTTAACAATAATTTAGGGTAAATATTGGAACTCATGACGTCCAATCACGAGTATATATTTTTGTCATTGAACTATACTTTTGTTGGCTAAACTTTGTAGATGAAATCAATTTAGTCAAATAGTAATTGTATTAAATTAAATCTCCAAACTTTCATAAACAATTAATTTAGACCATTAGTTGGAGGTTCATAACTATCATACATACATACATACATATATATATATATATATATATATATATATATAAAATCTCTTGAAAAATAGAGAAAGAAGAGATCATACAAGTGCTCAACAATTAATAAAACATTTTTAAAATTTAAAAATCTATTATATAAAAAAATTGAAAATTTAGAAACCTACGATGACACTTTAAAAATCTAAGGTTCTTTTAAACACAAACTTGTAAATTTAGGACTAATTTATGACAACTCAAAAAAAAAAAAAAAAAAAAAAAAAAAGACTAAATTTATGATTTGATTTTTTGGTGTGGATTTTTCCCCCTGATTGGAAATGAACATGCTTATACCTCTTGAAGGCACATGATCAGCCACATGGGAAAGAAAATAAAGAGACTTTTATCTCTTAAAAGGAAGATAAAGACTTTTCTTGTTCAAAAGAGAATATATTTCATATGCTCTTTCCATAAAACAAACAACAGGTTGGGTCAGATGCATGCTTTAATGACAGTACAATTCAAAGCTATCAAAAAGAGAGAAACATAGTCCATTCAAACACAACTATGCACTGGAAAATTTAGCTCTTTGCATAGCAATCATAATTGCTCAGACTAGGGTTTAGCATCAACAATATGAACAAGTTCAACTTAGTTATGGTAGATTATTAAGTACACATTTTGCATTCTTGTCACAAAACAGCAGCTCCTTCTGTGTATTAACATAAGAACTACCGGCTTAAGCATAGTTCAATCAATTAAACATCCAGTGGCTCGTTTTATGAGTCATAGCTTCAAAGCTCCTCTTGAAAGAAAGCAATATCATAAAAGAAGCGTTAAAAGTGAGCTTAGCTAAACAGTATCCTCGACCAAGAGGTTGCAAGTTTGAATTATTGTAGTTGAATTCAAACTGAGGGTACCAAACATTTGAAGATCCTAAATGAGAAAGAAATTTCATATAAAGTGAATAAACTCACATGCTATTTCTTCATCTTCTTCTATGATCAACAGTAATCAAGAAATGTTAAACATCTGGAGAAAAAAATTCACAGACCCAAAGGAAAATTACAGAAGTACCAGCCAATTAAGATGGATTAGAAAAGTTGAAAAGGGAAGAGCTATGCTAATGTCACACTGTAAAATTCTAAAGTTAGCTAGGAAATCCTTGGAAAATCTTGGCCCAAAACATCATATAATATCAAAGCTATCTTAGGGTTACACCATAAGAGGCCAAAATTTTAGAGAAAGTTTCAGCTTAAGCAAAAAGAGCAGATGTGGAGAAATTGGTAACAAAAATGATGGGAAGAAAGAATAATGAGCAGATTCATACTTTGAATTCAACACTAATACCTTCATAAGGTCAGAAACCACATTAAATTCTCTTTGTGCAATTCCTGGTCAGATTGTCATGAAATATGGGATTGCTGCTAAGATTTGTCCATATTTTGCACGAGGAAGTCCTCGAACAATCTTATTTTGATCCATAAAGATTATAGTTTTTTTACTCTCTCTGTCCATTAGACTTGTTTTTTGTAATCTTATTTTGATCGTCCTTTGTAACTTTTCATACATCTATGAAAGTTCTTGTTTCCTATCAGAAAAAGAAAAAAAGTCCTCCAACAATCAAGAATCCACACTCTATATCCAAAGTTTGACCAATGATAAGAAAGTGATCATTAAATTTAGAGCAACAAATCTCTAATTGGCCTATCAACACAAGACTGAAGTATATCCATCAACCTAAGAGACACATTGATATGATCCAACAGCCCAGCTCTGTTTGGCAGATAATGTTATACAAGATCTTTCTTAATTTTTACATAATAAATAAAAATGCCTTCCATTTATGCACGAGATCTTAACTCTAGTAGTTATAAAAGTTTTAGGCTACTCCTTAAAGTACAAGGCTTTCCAAACTATCTAAAGCGATTACTATATTTAATTTTCTATTCCTCCAATCTACTAAAAAAATCCATGAATTTGCTTATAAAGAAGAAGAAAAAAATGGAGAAGAAGAGAAAGGAAGTAGGAAGAAGATGGAGAAAAAAGACAAGCTCCCCCAGACGCCATTATCAGCGCCGGAGAATTCCGAACAGCTGCATGTTAAACCGCATGACAAACTTCACCTCGGTATCCAATGAAGATCATTAGAACCATCAAAATCTTGTTCATTATAAATGCAAGAAATGCACAGCATTCCTACAGAGAATATACTATGGTACTGAAATAAACAGTACTAAAATTTACAAACTATAATGTTTCCTCATATCTCATAGCAAAAAGAATGTTACAAAGCTATATGGTAAAGACTAAAGAGAACACACCAGATTCACAACTGATTTCCTGTATCTGTATCTCCACAGCCTTACAACTAAAGACTTGAGTCTACCATCTCAGAACCTGACAGAACATATAGTATCTCAACTACAGAAAGGTGTAATCGTGTAAGTTTTAAAAGTAACTCTGAATCCCACCCGACGCACCGGAGATCCTTTTTACAACAAATTGAGAAGGCTCTAATTCTAGTGAATAAAAACCTTGGTTTGAAAAGAAAATACGCAGAAGAAAAATGGAATCTAGTACCAAGTTACCAACCTTTAAGGATGCCCCTTTTTTACTCAATTCACTGCATTAGATACTCTTACACAGTATCAAGGATCCTTTATCTTAAACACATACGATATAATTATTTTAATCCAAAGATACTGTTGAGGATTCCACAAAGTGGACTAATACTCTCATTACCATTGGTTTTGAGATGAAACCACATGCTATCTAATATGGTATTAGAGCCCATTACATCCAAACGGGTATTTAGTCTAATAAAAATAAAACATCAGGTCACTTATATCATGAGAATAATGTGGAAAGAAAAAGGCTAAACCAAATGAAACAAGAGAACATTAATTAATTATTAAAATCTTACAAACTAAAACGAGGGCATGGTGAATATAAGGCCACTATCTCAGAATATCAACCATAAGACAACAAATCACCAGATTCTACGTTACCCAGATTCAGAAAACCACAGTTTTCAATACACCTCGAATCAATCCACACATATTCATCCCATCATAATCCTAAATCTTTTCAAATAATATTAGCATTTACTTGGGAAAGTATGCGAACATCACCCGCATCCATCCCACCAAAATCCAAGCAAGTCTTGCAATCACAAGCCAATTAACAGAAATTGAAAAAAAAAAACAACAACAAAGAACATCACAAATCACTTCAGAAATCATTAAAAGTAAAGCACACAAAACAAATATTCCATTACTTCCCTCCTCATTTAGCCAACATTCTCGCAATAAAATCCTCATACCGAATTCTACCATCGGATCCGACCTCCACTTCGCGAATCCACTCATCAAACTCCGACGGCTCAAGCTTCTCGCCAATACTGGTCAAAATGTGACGGAGCTCGGAGACGTGGACGTAGCCGGTGTTGTCCTTGTCGAGAACCTTGAAGGCGTCGCGAAGCTGGCGATCGAAGGGCTCGGGCTTCATGTGCTTGGACATGATCTCGAGGAAGCGGTTGAAATCGAAGGGAGCGGTGAGATTCTCCTCGGCGACAACGGCTTTGAGCTGGGCTTGGGTGGGGTTGCCGCCTAGAGAACGCATTAGGATTCCGAGCTCCGATGGGGCGATCCGGCCGTCGCCATCGGTGTCGAAGAGGGTGAAGGCCTCTCGCATGGAGGATTTCTGCTCATCGCTCAGATCTTTGCCCATTTTTCTCTCTGGTTTTGGATTTAGGTTTGTTTGAATGTTCCTTCACAGAGCTCTGATTTTTTTTTTTTTTCCTCTCTGTTTTTCCCCTTTCTTTCTCTTTGACGCTCGCCTGAGAGAGAGGTGACGTACAATTTTTTGTTTTATTTTGGATTTTGTTTTCAGAATCGTAAATATGGAAAATTAGTCCGAAAAAAGGAGAAAAAAAATTAAGGAAAACGAAAACAACCGAGATCGGAAGATGTTTGGACGAGGTTTTGATAGAGAGTTAGTTTGAAGAGTTATTTTGAACGAGTTATATTGAGTAGTTATAAGTTAAGAGTTGTAACCAAAAATTCATTTGGAAGTAGTTTTTTCGTGAAGCTAGAGTTAAAACATTGTTTGAGTGTAGATTTAAAATGAGTAGTTAAAAAAAAATGATTAACCATCATGAAGTGACTAAATTGGTGAAAGAGAGTCTTAAAGTACATAAAGTGATAAATTCAATTCATGGTGGCCGCCTAAAAGAGTTACAAAAACTCATTTGAATGTCTTTTTTAAGGGAGAGTTAATAAATCCTCAAGCTAAATCCTCCTTAAATATAACAAACAAGCATCTCTATGTGTTGAAGAATTAGAAATGGAGAATTGTAACAACAAAATTATATGAACGTAGTTTTTTTATATAAGTTAAAAACATTGACGTGTTTAGATGTGAATTTAAAATGACATTATTTGGAGTAGTTAAAAAATAATTATTAAGAATAAATGAGTTATTTTGAAAAATAAAAAATGAATGATTAAAAATGGAGTGTTGTAAATAAAATGTTATTTGAAATAGTTATAAATGAATAATTAAATATGAGAAATTATTTTTAATAATAAAAATAATTATTTTTTTTTAAAGAAAATAAAAATAATTATTTTAATTAGTTACAAAAAAAAATATTAAATAAAGTTTTTTGAGATTTAACCGTACATACTCATTTTAAATTGTCCGTAAATTCATTCAATAAACTTCCCCTCAAACACCCAGCCTAAAAGCAATTTTAGATTCTCAAAAAAAAAAAAAAAAAAAAAAAAAAACTAAAAGGATTATTATTATTTTTTTTTTTAATAAGTCGTCGTTTAAACGTTTTTATAATCTACACAGTGCATACACATAAAACTATAAAAGAAGGCCGTTCTTTTCAGAGCTAGGGTTTCGCGTCTCGTCGAGCACAGCAGTTGAGGCCATTGCCAGATTTTGAAGCTCAGCGAGCTTTCCAATTCCCTCCATATTCCTTCACAATGGGTCGTATGCACAGCAGAGGGTCAGTTCCTCTTCTTCTCTATTTCAATCTCTCCGATTCAATATCTCAATCGCTTTAACTCATTTGCAATTGCAGAAAAGGTATTTCGGCTTCAGCATTGCCGTACAAGAGGACTCCCCCGAGCTGGCTCAAGATTTCTCCTCAGGATGTAAGTGCCTTTTCCCTGTAATGTTTGAGCTGCAACTTACTTTGATTGAAACGGTCGGTTCTGGAATGTGTGTTGTTTGTTTTCTGGTTAGGTTGATGAAAACATCTGTAAGTTTGCGAAGAAGGGTTTGACTCCGTCTCAGATTGGTGTAATTCTTCGTGATTCTCATGGCATTGCTCAGGTCAAGAGCGTTACTGGCAGCAAGATCTTGCGTATTCTTAAAGCTCATGGTATTTGTTTTGTTCTCTCTCAATTGGAAATCTTATGTTGTGTGAACTTGTACAGTTCGATTGTATCTGGTGATTATTTGCCTATTTGTATTGGGTGACATTAAATATACTCTTTTTGTTAAGAAAATGGAATCAACAATCAAAGAAAAACAGTGAAGAAAGTGAGACAAAACACATGATTGATTTAAGTGGTTTACTAATATTATGTTAGATGCGTCCACATATAGAGTAGATAATGGTTTTATTAAGGAGAGGTCTGATTAAGGAGAGTTATGAATAGAATTTTGATATTTGATAGTTATAAAAGAAATAGTGGTGTATTTGACCGGGCAGTGAGACTCCGACTAAGTAATGTGGGACACCATTGTTCAAGGGAGATATCAGCACTTTTGATTTTTGATAGTTTTAAAAGATTAAATGTCTCATCTTAATTTATTGGTTGTAGCTTTTTGTATTATGACAATTTAACGTGTTTTTTGATGGCTGTGATTTGGATTATTTTCATCAGGGCTTGCTCCGGAGATTCCTGAGGATCTTTACCATTTGATTAAGAAAGCCGTCTCGATTAGAAAGCATTTGGAAAGGAACAGGAAGGACAAGGACTCGAAGTTCAGGTTGATTCTTGTTGAGAGCAGGATTCACCGGCTAGCCCGCTACTACAAGAAGACCAAGAAGCTCCCACCTGTTTGGAAATAGTAAGTGGCCACTGATATAATTCTTCGTTGTTTATTTTGTTATCTGTATTATAACTTAATTGGGGATTATCATTTTAAGTATCCTAATTGCTAATGATTAGGATAGATTTAGATTTCTTCACTTTCTGCATAGTTTATTGCCTTATGAATCACAGTGTTCTCTTCCCCTGAAGAAATTCTGGGATAATTACACTTAACATCAACCTCCAGATTTAGTTAATCGTAAAAAAAAAAACACTTTTCCCAGTATTTTTTAATTGTTATTTGAAATTTAGTTCTTAGGTTTTCAGTAACTGTGATAATTTAGTTCTTATTTACTACCATCATCCTTCTCCCCTGGTGATTTATGTATGTTTTCTTTTTTCTTATTTCAGCGAATCCACTACTGCTAGCACACTTGTTGCCTGATTTTGTCCACTGCTGCCCATATGGGTATTTAAGATCTTTTTAGTTACTTCATTTGATGTAAGGTATTTCCATTTTGTGATTCTAGATTAGACACTGAATTTGTTCAAGTTATCACAGAAACATAATGCTCCATTTAATCTCATTATGATTTTGTAGTTTGGACATGATAATTTTTCTTATATTAGTTACCATTGATATTCTTCTGAATTCAAGAATTAAATTTCTGTTTGATGCATTTGCTCCCTGTCTACCCTGCACAAGTATGCTGCTCTTCTTGGCACACTGAAATTTTCAAGCTTATTGGGATTTTATATGGTGTCTGTTTCTAAATATTTCTGATCCTGTGATAACTGAGATGGTTCATAACTATCTCAATATATGTTATACCAGATCAACCAGTTGCACAAGTATGCTGCTCTTCTTGGCACACTGAAATTTTCAAGCTTATTGGGATTTTATATGGTGTCTGTTTCTAAA
>JBBMKA010000021.1:19264699-19282811 GCA_037833695.1 Sechiopsis laciniata | reverse complement strand
TATTTCTGATCCTGTGATAACTGAGATGGTTCATAACTATCTCAATATATGATATATCAAATCAACCAGTTAATTTCTCAAACATCAAATTTTGTGGTTGGATGAGTTGTACTTGTAAGTTATAAACTATGTTGCACCTCGCCTTGTGGTGGGCTCGTGTGGGATTTGTGCTCGTGCCGAGTCTGCCTTTGGTGCATTGTTTAGGGGTGTGTTTTTAGAACTGTTTAGGAGGTAGTTGTCAGAAAGGAGGTTTTCATCTAAATAAGCTTGGGATTTTTTTTCTAATTTAAGCATCATCCTCTTGAAGGCGACTTGCAAAACAAGTGAAAACCGAGCCAAAGGCATCCAGTAAGCATGTTGGTAGAACTTGAAATGTATTACAATATTGAAGAAATACAAGATAACTTAATGCATGTTTGAATGAGTTGTACAAAAATCATGTTTAGATAAGATTGTTTGAGACAATTATTGTAGAAAAACTATATGTAGATAAGTATGTTTGAACGAGTGGTTATACGAAAACTTAAAAGTTGTAAAAAAAAAAAGTTTTGAATAGTTATAGACAAATTTTGTTTTGATAAGAGTGTGTTAGGAAAATGGATTGGAATGTGGGGGTTGAAGGAAGTGTTTTTTACCACCAAATTTCTTCTCCTCATCTTTCCTCTTATCCATGCTTGCCTTTAAGCAATTTAAGGTACTTGGATCTGCAACTCTTGGATCACTCCAGCCAAAGAATTGTCACTCTAACTCTTCATTTGTTTCTCTCTTATTTATGAATTAAAAAAAAAAAAATCAAAATATGGGGGAAATGATGTTGGATATTCAAGTTTAAGCAAATAATTATAAAATTAGTTAAATTTTAAACGTATTTACTAAATTAAAAATAAAATTTTTAAATACCAAAATGGTCATTCTTCTTCTCCTCATTTGGTAGGATAAGACTTAATTATCGTCATCATACCTTTGACCAATCATCTCCTTTCATGGGTTATCAAATCGATTTGAGTGCCATTGATGTTTCATCATTGATTATTTTGTTTGCCTTTGCTTCTGTCGCTTATGTCTGAATCGATTTGAGCACCATTAACATTCCCTTTGTTTTTTTGGCCTCTATTCAAATTGATTTGAGTGTCATGGTTATTGTGGTTGTTCGACGTTGGTCAAAGATGTAGAAATGTTGGGTACAATTACCACAGATGATGACTAAAACAATTGAAGTTAACGACAGAGACGCGTGATTCATGTCGTGATTTCAACCTAATTAAGTTGATGATGTTGCTCTATCACAAAACCCTAATATAGAACTAGAAACTAATATAGAACTAAAAACCCTAAGTTCTATGGATGTAGAAGATAGGAAAAATGAAAAAGAAAAAACAAAATAAACAAAAGTTATTTGATAACTGTTTGTCTATGTAGATGCACAAAAAAGTCTGATTTCATGTAGATGTCTGTCCTAAGTTCTTTCATGTTTAAGGCAGCAAGAGTTTGATTCGAGTTAAATGCTAATTTACATCTTCTCTTTGATATCTATCAACCCTTGAGAGCAATATTTGAACATAATATACAATCAAGGGAAAAAAATGAACTATCTCTTTCTGACTGCCTTAAATGTTAAGGGCTGCCTCTACATTCAAGGGGCATATTCTCCAACCACGAATCATCTAAAACAGGAGCTGAGGATTCAAACTCTGTAGGCCACTCCAAACTTACATCTATATCATCAAAAACAACAGGTTTACATTTACCATCTCGAGTCCAACAAACGTGTTGCAACCAAAGATTACACTGTACAAACACTAAATCATTCAACTTTTCCTGTTCGGCTCTACTACGCTTCTTCGAATGTAATGTTAAGAATGTGCTCCAGTTCCATCTGCAGCCATAAGTACTACAGGGTTGGTTTAGTATTCGTATCGCCGCTCTCTGGAGTGTCGGGATTTCGTAACCGTACCCGGACCACCAATCACCTATGGAAGGAACATGGAAGATGAAATAAGCGTCAGAAATGAACACAAGTTCTATAGTATAGGTATAGTTTGGGAGAATGGCAAGCCACTGGCATTATAATTAGTTCATGATAAACTTTACGTGGCACAATACTAAGCGAATTGGCAGAAATGTCAAGAAAAAGTGTAAGCTTAGATAAGAAAACTCAAATTTTCTACCAGTTTGCTAGAAATTTGGAGAAGGAATTAGAAGCAGCAGTCTCTTAGAGGGCCTTTTTTCCAATTCATTAAGTATTATGCCGCCAAAGTTTATCATCAACCAATTTTACCATAACTAAAAACGAGAGATTCGTAATTGTTAAAATATAAATGACTAAACTGAAAAAGCTCTCCAACATTAGAGGCTAAAACCATATATTTAGTTTTATGTGCAAGACTTGTCACCTCAGAAAATGGACTAATTAACATGCTAATATACTATCACCTGATAGTCTTACATGAGACTTTTTTACTTTTAATTCACACATCATCTTCCTTTCAACAATAAGGGACCGAGATTGAATTTTTTCTTTTTCTTTTTTTTTTTAAGGACAAAATTATATACTCAGCTAAAATTGGGCAGTGTAGACTGTAGTCCACATGGTGTGGGCTAACATTAGACACTAGTAATTGAAATGCATAACCTATCAACTTTAAGTTTTTGGATTGATTAGTAATTTAACATAATTCAACATGGTATCAGAACATGAGAGTATGTGTTCAAACTCTCGTCCAGTTGTTTCGTCGCCAATTAATATTGATTTCTACTTGTTGGATATTTTTAAATTTCTAAATCCACAAGTGAGGAAGTGTTAGTTGATATGATAAAATTTACAGCAACCTATCAGTTAAAGTTTTTGGGTTGATTGGTGATTTAACATGATTCAATTCAACTCAATAAGTTGTCAAAAAAAAAAAAAAAAACGAAACAGGATTTTAGCTTCATTTCCACCTTAATATACCTTATAAATCATATGCACAAGATGGTTCATACCTGGGGCATTTATAGTTCTCCCCAAGACAGCAAAGTCAGTACCAAGAGCACCTTGTCCATTTACATACACAGGATGTTCTCTGGTAATCTCCATTTTATCTCTATCCGTAGACGCCATTTTCAACATGGCTTCCTGAAATCCATTCCTAATTCTCAGATCAATCTTAAAATTCGGATCGTAAAATATGGAAGGGTTAAGGAATGCAGCTGCTGCGTGCAGCGTCGTGTGAAGCTGCAAATTCCATCTCCTGTCAATTGTTTCCCAAATAGGCATATATTTATCCTCAATGCCATTGCAATATGTTTTGATTTCAACCTTTGCCCTCTCTATTCCTTCATATACATAGCCCATGGCAGGCATGTCTCCATCAACAATTCTCAGAATTCTAACAAGTGATTCAGAAATGTTGACAGCTTCACGTGCATTCTTCCAAAACCTATCCAAAAACAGCAAGGAAATAATTGCCTGTGTGTCGGGACGCCTGCTATATATTGAAGACAGCCACTCAGAATGAGAAAACATGAGCCTGAGACTATCCTCAAGAATCACCATGGACCTCAAAGAGAGGAAATTAGTCACAAATCTACTCATTCTCGGTCTGATCAATTCCTTTCCGCTTGTGAATTTTCGCATTGTATTCAAAATCCATGCATGACTATAAATGTAGCGGGTTATGATCTTTGCCTCTTCCAATACTGTACCGACCCACTCGATTTTACTAATGTCCTCCAACATCTGATTGACACAATAAGAAACACATGGAGACCAAAATAAGGAAGTGTACTTGGTCATGAGAAGCCTCCCAGCATAGACGTAACTGGCAGTAGCATCTGTGATAACTTGGACAACATTCTCCACTCCAACCTCGAGGACGATAGTCTCAAGCAAGTCGGAAAGGTAAGTTGCATCATCTTCATGACCTGATACATCGACTGACTTCAGAAACAGTGTTCCTTTAGAACACGTAATGGAAATGACTATAAATGACTTGGTCCTTCCATCTGACCAGCTATCACACAGGATAGTGCAGCCTGCTTCTTTCCATTCATCCATATATTTTTTGTAAGAATTCTGAATGTCACCTTTTACTTTATCCAAAAGAGTGGATTTTAATTTCTCATAACTTGGTGCTTTGTATCCTACTCCAAAATCTGCTATTGCATTCACCATTTCCTGATAATACAAGGACTTGGCAGCACTGAAAGGAATAGAATTATGTAAGAAAAAAATTGCAACTTTTTTATCAGTCTCATCCTTCTTCTGCTTTTGAGCACCATCAATTAGTGGTTGTGAACTTGGTGAAGGGCACGGAAGCGTTGACGGGCAGTTGCTTTCATTTTGTCCACTGGATCCATGATGAATGCCACCACTTGATGAGGAGCTATGTTGTCCATTTGTCGCAGTTTCCATATCCACCTTTGGTTTCTTGGGTGCTCTCTGTTTCCTAGGAGTGCTTAAGATGCCTAGAATATGGTTGCGAACATCAGTTGGGACTTCAGTACATGGAACTATATCTTTGTTTTTAATTTGAGCCAAATGAAATTTCATCCTGTATACACCTCCACTGAATTCCCGTTGGCAATAATTACATCGAACCTTCTGTCTTGTCGCATCAACAAGGACACAATGTTCCCAGCAAGCATCCCTTCCTCGAACCATTATTCAGTAGGAAGTATCACAATTTGTGCAGCTATTATTCAGAAGAATGTCTTTATCATAGCAGAAGGTATAATCTTTTGTGCTCCTTGAATATAAAAATTACGGTAGGTCAGAAGTATGATAAAGTTTTTTTTTTTTTTTGACAGAAAGAAGTATGATGAAGTTAAATGACAGAAATAACAAATAGAAAAGATAGATGATAAGACATTTAAGATTGATTATTAAGATATATATATATATATATAGAGAGAGAGAGAGAGAGAGAGAGAGAGAGAGAGTTTTCATTGCAAACTAATAATTAGAAAGTAGCTAATGCTGTTTTAAGGCCAAAGCAAGATCAGGGACTCATAATGATACTCGTGCATGTAATAGGTAATCTTATGATAAAATTCAGAAGTTAAGTGAAGCAAGGAAAAAAACTGTGGCTCCCTTCAGTTCATCTAAAAGCTCCTTGATCACACGGATAGAAAATTTAGAAGGATAAAAAAACAGACGTGCTGAAAATCGATACAAAAAGCCAATTTCTAACCCTTATTTTAGCGAGTAAAACAGGAGGGAAAAGGGACTAGCACTAGGCTGACTTGTTTCAGCTGATTGGCATTTCTTGCATTGATCTATCGATTTCCATTTTCTGAGCACGTTGGTAATATAGCATCCTATATGGTCAGATGCTAACGGGGGACGTGACTGCAAAAACTAGAAAGCCAAACTATAGTCCAAAGAATGAAAGAAAATAGGACATACAAAAAGACTATGCAAAAAAGGAGCTAGACAAAAAGTGTGCCTTAGTTTTGTTTTTTTACCGAACCATTAAGTGACATGTGAAAAGTACAACAAACCTATCGAAACATGAGAAAGATAAAGAAGAATACATAGATAGAGGGTAGCCAAATACAAGACCAGAAAAGAGCAAGAGGAACACAAGGAAGATTCCTGATGTCATCTTCGGTGGATGGCCCCCTATCGTATTCCTGTGGTTAATACAAGCCCAAAATGACCAAAGAGAACAAGACCAATCAATCCATGGGGGATTTGTATAGGAACACTATGGGAGTGTCCCTTTGATTGATAAACAGTGAAGCTTATTCTCCAAAGGGACAAAAGAAACAACAAACTCATTTGTTGTAGCTAGACACCAATCGTCAAGAGGAGACTTTTTAGTGTTGTATTAAACAGAAGAATAGAGATTTAATAATTCTCGAGTCCCTTTTGCCTTCTTCTTGAGAGTACGGTCTTCTTGCTAGTGGGAATAGCCATGATGCACATGAGGAGCTATTAGCTAGAATAGGTAGAAGAAAAACATGATCAAACTCCAATTCATCTTCTAATTCAACTTCCACCATCGAGGTTTCTCCATCCAATACCGAGATGATCGAGCCATCCACGACAGTGGGGAGATCATCAAATATGGATGGGTGTCATTAAGAAGCAGAACAGTGGAAGGAGGCAGCCGCTCAATCCGAGAAGGAAAGGGAATGGAGGCCTCTGATCTGAGTGATTGAGATTGTGATACCGATAGTTAAACTTGGTAATCAATGCTTTTCTAGGATGACAAACTATGGGTATAACAGTAACTTGCTCTTCCTCTTCAGAAGAAAGGGTAAGCTGCCTCACTTCCACAAGATAATCTTCATCTGGTTAGCTCCTAATCTCATAAAATTAGCCTCCCTACCCTAAATACTTCAGTGGTCTAATCAGTAGATTTTTCCAATTATTTACATGGTGCTTGATTTTTGAAGCTTCAGTATCCCCAAAACGACATCAATGCCCAAGGAAACCTATAACAAACCCGGTAGGTTACGATTAACAGATAAACATTTTTTTTTATCACTTACGATTAATTAATAAGGTGTAACAGTTAGCATAAAAAATTAGAAACTTAACTCCTCATTCTTTCAGGAGAAGGAGTGAAATCTAGTATGAAGAAGTTCCATTAAACCCCAACATTACAAAGTTCCTCCAATCAGAACTTCCAAAGTTACTAGTTCTAGTCATAGACAGTTAGAAATACCAAAATGCACCCAACATCAATCCACTTTACACAAATCCAGTTTGTATTCTCACCATTTACTTAAAAGGGTAACCAAAATCCAATTCACTTGAGCTAATGTTCTCTTCCATTTGCCATTTCTGAAAGAATCTGAATCAGAGAATAGCTTCAACTACAACTCATAAACTTAGAGTAAGCTCATAAAACTCAAACATACCCAAACTATAGTCTATTAACTTAGTGGTACAGCTAACTACTATCGTTTTCAGAATCTGGATAGAACGAATTACTATACAAATTAACTTCAATGAAACATAATTTCATGAAAATTAAGCTTCCGATTACTATTGAAAGCAAATTTGATGAGAAATTAAGTTGCTAAAGAGAATTATGCGTTGAAGAGTTCATCAGAAAGACAGTGAGTGTACCTGAGTAGACAGGATTATGAAGAAGGAAAAGATGTGAAATCGAAGCTTAATTTGACCGGAAGTTCCGACACCGGAGTGGTGAGATTCCGGCCAGTCGGAATCCGGGAAGAAAGTGACGGCCGATTGGAGGAAAAGGAAAGGAGCCGAGTAATTGAAATACAACGGCGATAAATTAGTTGAATTCTTGGGTTGTCGAACGAGGAGGAAACGCGGAATTCGCTTGCATATTTTTTCCTTCACGTGTTCTGCACGTGATCCTCATGTGCCATTTCGGTCTTTTGTCGTTCTCTCAATTGGTAAAAATTCAAGCTAACTTAAATATTATTCATGAAAATTACTTTTCACTTTAAGTTATGAGTCTTGATCAAATAAGGACAAATACTTCTCTACATACTATTTCTATTTCTTACTTCTAAGAAACTTTATGCTACTACATTTTGAAAAAAATTATAAAATGTCTTGTTTCTCAATCCCTTTGAAAAACAGGATTGAGAAACACTACCGTCTATAGTAAGAAAGTTGGTATAGTTCAATAATATGCAAGGTAGAAGATTTAAGCATTTGACCTCTCAAAATATATTTTTTAACTAATTATTTAGAACACATTAATATGTCATTTGAATTAAACTCACTTTAATTTCAATCACTAAACATACTTCATTTGATATAAGTACTTGTTCGTTCAATAATAATAGGATTAATAACGGTTAATTAATTTAAGACAACTATGTAAATAAATATTATACAAACGGGTGAACAAAATAAAAGGAACAATAATTTATCAAAAAAGGATTTATTTAATACAATGTTTTAAAAAGTGTTTTGTAAACAAAAAAGATAGTATGGTGTACATATCTCTGTTCAAGAATTATATGATTATGATATAGCTTCCATATCTATAAAATCTTCCTAACTTTTACAAAAAAAAATTCTCTTTTTTTTTTTCTTCACGGAGTTCTATTCTTCCGTTGGCGTGATCCTCAAAGACTATCGAGAAAAAAAAAATCTCAAATTAAGGGTGATGATTGGTAATGGGTCTTTCAAATATGTTTGGTCTTGTCTTCGATTCTTTCCATTTGAGTGGTCGCACTTTGACTTGCATAAATGTATTGATGTATAGTCTCATTGTTTGAAAATTTTAAATGTACTAGTTTCACTTTTAATGAAGGTTAAAGTTTATTAAAAAAAAAAAAAAAAAAAAACCTAGTTAAATCACACACATCAATCAACCCAAACTATTAAATAAACTGTCAGAAAATTGGTTAAAAAAAAGATCGAATATTTTGTATATGAGTGATTAAACCAATTCACACTATTTTCAAGAGATCTAACCCTAATATATTAGATTGTCAAATAAATGCTTAAGAGTGTGTTTGTTTTTTTTTTTTTGTAGAAAAGAGTGGAGTGGAGTAAAGTAGAAGGGAAAGAAGGAATTAATAGTAATTAGAAGTAGTTATCTACTCGTTTAGGAATTGAGGTTAAAAGTAGTAAAGAAATCAACTACTTGTTTGGAGATTGAGATTAATAATGGTTGATACTTTTTTTTTTTTTTTTTTTTTTTGAAAATGTGGTTAGAGTAGTCTATAATTAAAAATTTATGAATTTTAATTATTCACCTCTATTATTGTTAACTAGTCTTAAAAAGCATTTTTATGTTTTTTAGTTAAATAATAATTCAAATTGAAGAATTCGAATTCATAATATTTTAGTTCATTGACTCACATATACATCTATAAGATAATAAAAAACTATCATATTGAATTATCAATCAACTTTTAATTTTATATTTTGTTACTAAACATATTAGTAACGTGAATCAAGCAAGGAATAGTAAATTTTAAAAATTTGAACTAAATTTACCTAGATGGTTGAGAGTAGTGGAAAATATATTTACGTGAAACTTGTAAAAATATATCATTCTAGAAAATAAAGAAATAGTAAATAATAGGATATGATGATCTTATTAAACAAACAAAATATATTATATAGTAGTTCAAATATTTGTTTCCTAACATAAAAATAAAAAAAGAAAAACTCATAATCTCAAAATATTTATTTATTTTTCTTTCCTTTGCCTAACTTTATTAAATTTTGATTATTGTTTTAATTATTTTTTTAAATATTAACTACTTAGGAAAAAAACAACTAAAATGTCATTTTAGTCTATTTACTTACAATTTTTTTTTATTTTGATTCTTTTACTTTTAAATATCAAATTTTAATATTTATAACGATAATAAATCTAAAATTTAGTATTTATTGTTAATTTATTATTATATTTTATTTATAAATTTGTTCATATTAATTTTTCATAGTTTAAGAAATATGAAACATATTATTACAAAAATGAGATTTTTTATGAATTAAAATTATAACTAATTAATAAATTTTTATTAAATAATTCCTTTCAAGATCGAATCCTTGAACATAGAATTAAATTGGAATACAATCAATGAACCAAGCCGACACACTTTGACTTTTTCGATAGAGTTAAAATTACTTATGAAAAAACATTTGCATATTGATATGTTAGTCGAGATTAAAAAATATATTTGATTAGATTTAATGTGAGATTTGATAATAATTTTTTTTTTTTTTTATAAAAAAAATAGAGATTTGATAGAGGGTTTGAAGATTGGTTAAAGAGTAGTTGGAGAGGGGTTAAGAGTGGTTATTTACTACAAAAAACAAATGAGGAGTTGTTGAGGAGTGGTTTAACCACTTCTCATGTTCATAAAACAAACATAGCCTACAAAATTAATTCATAAGTGACAGATTACCTTTGACAATAAGGATGTGGCAAAGTTAATTAGGGTGTGTTTAGAGCAAGGATGAGAGAAAATACAGATGAGAATGGTTATGAAGAAATGATTATTTGTATTTGAAGTGAAAATAATAATTATGAAGAGAATGATTATTTGTGTTTGAAATAAAGATAATAATTAAGAAAAAAATAAAATAATGAATATGATGAAAATAAAAAATAGTGATGTTACATATGAAAAGTTGTTGGAGAAAATAAAAAGAAGATAGGAGGAGAATGAAAAAAATAATTTTTGAAAAACTTAATTATGGTGAGAATGATTTTCAATGGCCAAAATACGGAAAGTCATCTCCATTCTCACTCTTCCCTTATTCTTGGTGGCCCAAACACCTCCTTAGAACTATATCCTAATCAGCACTAGCAGAACTAAGTTCCCTTCAAAAAGTTCTACTAATAACATGGTTTCCTTAAAAATCAAAGTTTTAAAAGTACCTTCATAAATGTAGCTGATTTCTTTTCATTACAAAACATGCCTCACGTCTTGCGGAGCCAAAAATAATGGCTGGCCAATGCGGTTTAAGAAGCAAATACACAACTTTGGCTAAAAGCAACCCCCCGACTGTCCAGTCTTGGGTTATTTTTGTTGGCAAAATCTGTTTTTTTTTTCTTTTTTTTTTTCCCCCTCAGTGAACGGTGAGAACTAGAAGTCCCAATAGAGATTGATTGCAGATGACAAACCTACTTCTCGACCGAGCTCATTTGCTGCCGAGCTTGGCGGTTACATTCGGCAAATGATTTTATGAAACGAGCACATTTCAAGCGGTCATCAGGATTATCTTTGTAGCACTGAAAGCAAGCTTTGCTTTCAACCAAGCACGGCATAGGCTTCTGGTAAGGGAGCTTGAACTCCTTGTCATGGAGGTCTTTTGCCCTTTGAGTGACTTCCTGTCGCATGGTATCCTCCTGCTTCTGCAACTTCTCCACGACCCTTTCGCTCTCTCGCAGGACGTTTCGGATTGCGTCTATCTCTGTGTTGGCAGAATGCACGGGAGGAATTACGGGAAGGAAGAGTGGAGGAGGTTGGTGTGGCCATCCATCATCACTTGTGCTGCCCTTCAGCATTCCAGAATCATCAGATGTATGTTTCTGATCAACCTTTATTTGGGGTTTTTTACTCTCTTGAGGTACCTTTGATCTAGTTCTTCTCGGTTTGCTTCTCGGTTTTTCAGTATCAGTAATTAGCATATCAACTAAGTTTGAACTAATCTGAATGGAAAAATCACCCATTATGTTCCTAGGCAGACTACCTGAAAAGCAAGACAGAAATTGTATCATAATCAAGCTATAAACATGTATACTAAAGAAAAAAGAGTTGTATAACAAAACACTAGTAGGCGAAAAGTTAAAAATTCAGAGGATATCCAATTATCCATCATGCAACATAATATGTAATCTCATTTTAAAAAACCCATTACATGTTTTTCTTTTTGATATCCGAGACTGTCCGGGCCAGCTTGTGCACACCTCAACTATTGTCACGGGACATACTATCTAACCCTATAAAATTTGAATGTCAAGAAAACTCATAGAAAATTAATTCCTAAGTAGGTGGCCACCATGGATTGACCCCTTCACCTCTCAGTTCTTCGAGACCCTCTTGACCACTACTGTCACTCCATAGGGCTACCCCATTATGTGTTATCTCTCCAAACAGACCATGAATATCATATAACAATTCCATTGATTGTCTCTTGCAATGACCAAATAATCTCCAAATCAAATTAAAACACAAATGATTTCTTTCTTAAGAAAACTCAACAATTTGCTTCCCTTCCTATTAAAGCCTGAGCAACACAATCTGTGCAAGCGTCTAATCCAGTAAGATTATACATAAACAAGACAAGAACATAAACAAATACAAAGATATGGCGTTCCTTCAAACCAAAGTGTATCCATGTTTGACATCCATCAAACACTGACATTTGAAATATTAGTAAAGAATAATGTGTCAAAATGCTTAAACTTAAAAAAAAAAAAAAAGAAGTTATGTCCCTTTGGGGTCATCCGATAAATGCTTCCTTATATATATATATATCCGGACCAACTTACCCACACTTCAACTAATTTCATGAGACAACTGCTTGACCCTACTACATTTGGTTACAAAGGAAATTTATAGGCATGTCAAATCCTTATTAAGCAACGTGAGGTGGACACTTGTTTGACGTATTAAGATACATTCAACATTTTGTAATACGTATGAGACACTAATAAACATTTCAAACAAACTTTCTGTCCTAATTTCTTAGAAAATAATGTGACATTGTGTCCATGATGCATCTTAATCATGTCCGATGTCTGTCTATGTCCATGATTCTTGGATTCAAACTAAAATCTAATTCTTAAAAAAATTTACAACCACTCCACTCCCCAAAGCTGGAAGTTATGCTGCATTTATTCTTTCTTTCTTTTTTTTTTCAATCATAAACGCAATATTTACATGTATAGATACAAGGGAAAGGGGGAAAAAAATCTAGGATGGCCTGGAGCAGAAATTGCCCCCCGCCCCAGGGAATTTTTCTTAAGCAGTTGTGCTTATTTGACATTATTTGGGGGATTTAGCTTCAAGAGAAATTGTAGACATTTTAGAGGCTCTGAGAGATATAAGGAGTTACAGTAAGTTGCAAGTTTTACACCTAGTTTTGAGTCTTAGTGAATAAGACTTTTTGTAATTATCAACTAGGTCTAATCCGTTTGTTGGAGTCATTTCCTCTTGTTTTGAACTTTTGTAGGCTCTGTTCCTTTAGTTGGAGTCATTTCCTTAAGTTTTTTTTTTTTTTTTTTTTTCCTTGTATATTCTCCAACGAAGTTTAACACCTTAAAAAAATTTAAAAAACTGTTACGAATTTGAGAAAATGATTAATATCGAAATGTATCATTGCAAGAACCTAAAATATAGAGAAGGAAGAATTGTGTAACAGTTGATAAACTATCAAATCCTATAGAAAGGAAGAAAATCTTCTCAAGTCTGAATTAGATGTTGTTAAAGAAAGCAGAAGCCAGAAGGATAAAACTGGCAACTGTGCAAAGGCTTCTCCATTCTGCCTATTCAAATGTTAGCACAAATACGAAATAGAAGATTATAATGGCCAGTTAATGCATTTTTGGGAGAACTACACGACTTACAAAAATGAAAAACCAACTCAAAATTACATCTTAAAGAATAACTAGCTACTTTACTGGGCATAGATTTTTTTTTTCTCATATTCACACTCAAATCTACCAGAAAAATGAACAGTCACGTTGCTTGCCAATTTGAAACAGAAGGATCCAACAACAACCTAAGTTCTTCATCAATAAAAAGTGACAGTCATGAGTAAAATGAAACAATCTAGGGTTTATGAAGTTGGGTTTATTTTCTTATGTTCTTTTTTATTATATCTATGAGTGTTTGTGTGATGTTATGACACTTCGACTATTCTCAAGGAACAATTGTCTGACCATAACTCATGGGAGTGTTTTATTTTTGGTCTTTTGGAGGAGTTACAAATGAGCATTTACAATTCCTCCTCAAAAAATCACATCCAAACAAGTTATTGCAACCACTCTAAATAACTACTCATTTCTAATCACTCAAAATAACTCCTCATTTTTGCAACTCCTCGACAAAATCCACATTCAAAGAAGCTATTAATATCACCCCAAGTTCTATTACTCAAAATAACTCCTCATTCTAATCACTCAAATTAACTAAACTCTAGGTAGATGACGACCAAGACTTGAACTAGTTTCTTATAAGTCATTTATTATTTACAATGGCCTTGACGACCATTAGGGGGCCATGATTGTTAATTTGTTATGGTGGAGTTGTTTCAGTTGGTAACAGCTCCCCCTATCTTTTCTTTTTTTTTTTTTTTATAAGAAACAATTTCAATGATGTATGAAATAAAAAGCCACTGGGGAAAGAAAATTACAAAAGACCTCTCCAATTAAAAGCCCTAAGCCCCTATTTTCAATGTAATCTCCTGGTTGCGTCCATTGGGCTGTGTGGACTTGGAACATAATTTTTCATATCAATACAAACTAACAAACATGCTAAGCACAAAGAGAATACTAAGTGAAACAAAATCAAATGACAAATCAACATATATGATAAATCAACCCAAGATCCAAAAACAAAAACAGATGCATTCCCAATAGATGGTTTCCAAAATCAATATAAAATTCATCACTGACAAAGAGGGAAAACAAAAGCTCCTAGCTTCATCGACCCATGTTCAATCCCACTACAGAAAACTCAGATTCGCGTAAACATACACGGTCCACTGCCAGACGCCAGAAAAAAACAAAACCCTCGAATAGAAATCGCCAATTTAGAAAAGTGTCTTACTCTTGAAATGTAATCGAGAAAGCACAGAAGAAACGCTAGGGAAACTAAGAGAAGATTAAACCAGAAATTCAATTGTTGAAAATGGGGAAAGCAACGGCGATTGATTAATCAGATGAAAAGAAAATCATACCGGTGACAAACGGGGAATAGGAAAGCCGAGCTTCTTTGGGAGTCTCTGCGGAATTAGGGCCAACACAGAACCAATTCTCCAACTGCACCCAAATAATGACGCTCCTTTCTTTTATTTTAGGTTCAACTATAGAAAATAAAAAATACCCACAACTTTGAAACTAAGGAAACAAAAAAAAAAAGAAAACACTCTAGACCTTATATAACATTAAAAATATATATTATTGTAAGCCTTTTTTTTTAAATGAAAATGTACATTTTTGTTTTATTAGACATTTAATTGTATTTGAAAAAGAAAATTTACAAATTTACCTTTACGAATTATTTCTATATAATATTAGTTGTTTAATTATTTGAATAGTTAGTTTAATTTTTATATCATTTTTTTTAAATATATTTCTTTTTCTAAGTGTCTTATATCATTTATTTTTCGTCTTTATAATTTTTATTTGGTCGTATATCGTTAGTTGTAACACACTTTAAAGTTTAAATTCCCAAGTTTAATGATTATTGACATTTTTTTAGAAAGAAACTCATAAATTTGCCGAAATCACAAAGTTACAAATAAATTAAAAAATAAATCGTCTATAAAAGAATTATGAGAGTAATGGTTATGGTTATGAATTTTAAATTTTTGAGTTTATTTGATGAAAATATGTAATTACTACATTTTAAATGTTAAATTAACATTTTAGTCATTCTACTATCATATTCGTTCTATTTTAGTCCATAAATTTTCAAAAGTCTAATTTTTATGAATTAAAAAATGTAAACCATGGTTTGAAAGTTAATGAGTGCGCAAAAAAGTAACAATAAAAAATTTAAATAGTTAAAGTGTCATCTTTTTCATTTCATCTTCTTCATTACTCTTTCCCTTTCATCTTCCAAGTTCTAATCATGATTTATCACTCCCTTTGCTTCTCATATTTCTTCAAAATTACAAAGGGAAAGTGGGGAAATTTTTTAGAGATTTTAGTTTAGGAATTTGTACTATGGCGACTTGGACTAGTTTTAAGTTTTTGCTAAAGTTGAAGAGTTAAATATATCAATTCTTTCAATATCATTTCCACTAGATTTCCCCTCAAGTAATGATGCGTAGCGAAGAAACTTGCTATCGGGAAGTAAACATTGGCACAAAATTTATTCTTTTATTTCACTTTTTTTTTTTTTTATTAGTATTTCGGTTTTGGTTGATACATATATGACTATTTGATTCTCAATAACAATACAATAAATAAACCCTATCATGTTTTCTATCAATATATTAAAACATGTCTTATTAATTAATCTTAGGTATGCATCATATTATTTTTAATATGAATTAGATTGAGTTGATTTAAGTCAAAATTGACCGACGGAAGAATTAACCCAACCAAAAAGTATAATATAAAATTATAACCTTATCTCTCTTTTATCATTTGAGTTGGATAATCCAAATTACTATATGTTCTCAAATTTTTTTTGTACACCTGCTGATTTAGATATGATCACACATCTGATAAATTGATGATTGAATATTGAAGTGACCTTTAATTTCCAAAGGAAGCTAAATTATCGATAAATGAGAACAAAAAAGAAAAAGAGAAGGAAAAAGTAGGTACTTTGGGGTTGGAATTTAATAAAATGGACTTTGGGCTATAATAGCTAAAAAAGAATATAAAATACATTATTGAAATTGATCGAATTACAATGACTGCTACACCATATCTTAAATCAAATAAATATTATTGGAAAGAGCCAAACATACAAATAAACACTAGCAAACAAATGCTTCAAATAGGGAGCTTTCCCTCTCATTTTCATCTCAACTCCTAAAGCGTAGCGAAAACTTAGAGACGTAAATTATGCTAAACACATTCGATCGATTATGCTCGAAATTATGAGATCCTAATAAAAGATTAGGGAGGCCAAAAGCAAGAGTGGAGATGCAAATCCAGTTAATACAAGTTTTTCTGCATCATTTCCTGATCCAAAAAGATTATAAAAACATTACTTTACAATAAAAAAGAATATAGATAAAATAGAATTAAGAGTCAATATTAATAAAAAGATCAATATTTGAAAGAATATAACTTCAATTTTTTTTTTTTTTTTTGGAGTTCACTTCAAATTGTTTCTAAATAGACAGCAACAAGTGTATTTTAAACCAAATTCTTTTTGTAACTTCTAATGATTAATAAACAATTAATTTACTTGAGAATACTATTAGAGGGAAAAAAAAACACAGAGCAAACACTAGATATTTTTTTCTTTTAAGAAATAACTTTGTCAAATAAATTTATATATCAAAAAGTTAAGTTAGGTTAGGGGATTCGAACTACATATCTTTTTTTTTTTTTTTTTTTAATAATAACATCACATATCTCATAATTGTTAATACATTAATATATGAGTTGAGTTAAGCATCATTTTTTTAATACATGAAAAAAAAAACTACTTTCTATACAAAAAAAGGAAAAAAAAATAAAAATAAAGAAGTACTTTCTATACAAAAAAAAACATAATAATAATAAAAATAAAGAATGCTTATTTGAAAGAAAAAAAAACTATAAGTAGGTGGATGGTTCAAACCATTAATATCGAAATTGATTGTTTAATATATATATATATATATATATATTGATAATGCATACATATTCCGAAATATCGATTTCTTTTAGAAAAATTTGAAAATATATTAATTTTAAAGTTAAAAAGACCTTAAAAGTAATCAAGTGGTTGAAAAGTTCATATTTCATCTTTGAAATTCAAATACAGCATTATATTTTCCAAAGAAAGTGGGGAGGAAACCATTCTCATTAGCTTATCAGTTGAGAATTGAAATGAAAAAAAAAAAAGAAAAAGAAAAAGTGGGCCCCATGTTAGGCTTGCAAAATAAGTGGGCCCCATGTTAGGTTTGCTTTGAAAAATCAAGATATTATTTTATTAATCTCATCATATAATGAAAGAACTAAGTAGAAAGGGTTTCTCATTGAGCTCCAATTTCAACTAATCCATACATTCTTCAATAAAATAAATTGTTTGATTTTTTTAATTCAACTACATTTACTGGTTTGAAAGACTCAAACCTGTAATTATTATTACGTTTTAATTGATATCAACAACTCATATTTGTGATCAAGATAAAGTATTTTAATTATTAAGAAGTATGCAATTCGAATACCAAAACTTTTCTATTGTAGGATAATAAACAAAAAATACTTCAAAAAGGTTTACGATAAAATATACTTTCTGTTACAAATTTTCATTGTTTTTAAATTCAACAATATTGAAGTGTAGAAAATTTAAATTCATAACGATTACTTGAAATTAACATTCCAACTCTTTCTTTACAAAAGTTTGAACTTAATTTTTATTTAGTTCTTAAAATTTTTAAACAAATAATTTCTTCCATTAAAATTTGAATTTAATTTTCATTTTGTACTTTGAAATTTCAAAAGTGACAATTCCATTTCAATCCCGAAATTTAAAGTTGGATAAATTGTGTATTTAACCTAACTTGAATAAACTTTTTATTTCTAGAAAGTGAAGGTCGTTGGCTAATAAATACAAATTAATTAAATTCACAAGGAAAAAAAAGAAAGAAACGAAACCCAGCTGTCATAAACGTGGAATTAAAAAAAAAACTTCCAATACATATGTACAGGAGAGTTCTACGATATACCCACATGAATTTATGTTATAAATAAAAATAGGTTAAAATACCATTTTGGTCCCTTGACTTTCATCTTTGTTCCATTTTGGTCCCTGGACTTTCAAATGTCCAATT
>JBBMKA010000021.1:19237649-19264599 GCA_037833695.1 Sechiopsis laciniata | reverse complement strand
AGAAAAAAAAAACCCCCTTTTACTATGGATGAAGATTCTATTTTTTTATCTATCGACGGGAAATACGAAATCAACGTAAAATGTAGTAAGAAAAGAGGAAAAAAAAAAGTAAACGAAAATAGAAAAGAAAAGAAAAAAAGGTCCATTTTAAGATATTAGTTATTAAGATTAGTGTGGTACTTACAAAGAACCTTACACTTGATCAAATTATGGAACACATAAAATCCCGGCGACACCATTAATCTAACCGTCGCCGGAGGCAGTTGTCTGGTTTTGTCCCCGGCGGTATCCTCCATGTAAACGCCGTCGAATCCGACTCCAGACTCCACTCTGAAGATGGGCAAGCTCGGGTGAACGGCGGTGGCGAGAAGATGAACAAGCCAAACGCTCTTAGCCGCCACAAAAAATGCCTGCAGCAGCGGCTCCGGCCATGCTCTGTTCCACTCGAGCATCGCAACAATGTCGCTCATCTTCCGGTCGCAGAATCGACTGAATTCCTCGCTGAAATGCCTGGTTCCCTTGCTCAGAACCTCCTCCCAACTCAGCCGGTGGAGCCGGTTGAACGACGCGATGTTCGATTCGGTCCGATCCGACGGGTTCAGGATCAGATTCGGCGAGTTCTTCTGAAACCCGATCGACTCGAAGTCCTCGAAGAATGCTCTGTTTAGCATCGCTTCGAGATGGAACATGAGTGAGGTTGATCGAGAGCTTCTGAATTGAATTTTATCGTACATTTTGCCTCCCATTTGACGGAGTTGCATCGCGAGTGACCGGCTTAATTGCCTCGCCGCCGATCGCGATTCCGAAACGGATGTTAAGAAATTCTTGATAATCAAATCAGAGTTTGTACAAACTTCTTGTTTAGGTTTTGGCGCGCATTCATCCAGTCCAGATTGCAAGGAATGGCAATAGATTTCGAGTTTGTTGAGTTTCTTCTCCAATTCCGCCATTGAATATTTCAGCCTCGAAGCTTCTACAATCGCTTCATCTCTCTTCCTCGTCGCTTGAATCAATTTGTGCGATATTTCCCCCAACGCAATCTTCCAATGCTCTTCTCTCTCGGTCCAATTCGTTCCTTCGTTCATAGATTTAGGGCTTTTTCTTGTGAATGACGACATAATCGATTTCAATATTCGATTAGGGCTCGCCATTGAGACGAATGGCTTGGGGACGCCATTGTTGTCTAGTGGAACCACAGAGAACTTTTCTCGAGCATGTGGCCGGCACTTGCTGCAGGATACCGAGCCGCTGCCGATGACGGGAGCCACCGACTCCGTCCGTTTCGGAAGAATCCTGTCGCCGCCGCCGGGAGAATGGCGGTGGAGCGGCGTCGGGTTGTGCTTTGCTCCGGCGTCCGTACGACTGGTTGGAGTGGCTCTGTTGAACTCATCTTCTTCTTCCTCTGTTTTTCCACTGTTTTGAGGGATCTGCAAAACAAAGAAAGAAACAATAAACTCTGAGATTATTACTCAATTTGGTTTCAATGATTAATTTGAAGATGAATTGAAAGACAAACAGAGAGATTTACAGAGAAGAAAGGGGAAGATTGGCAATTTTGGAGAGGAGGAGAGGGAGAAGGGCTCATATTTTTCATTCTTTTTGGTAATTTTTTTGGTTTTTTCTTTTTTTCTGAGCTTTGCTGTTATATATATATATATATATATATTTAAAGTCTTGGGTTTGTTGGTGTTTTTTGTTTTCTTCTCTATTTTGTTTTTTTTTCTTTTATTAAAATTGTAATTGTAATATTTTTAGAGTTAAATATTAATTTTCATAATTAAAATCTTAATCATAGAACTGAATTTTATTATTACCCATCAACTAAGCATTACATTATGCCCATTTCAATAATGTAATATATTTTTTTCTGACAAGTAATATTATAAAAATTCAAATCTTATTTTAAATGTATTCAATAAAATAAATTGATTTTATTTTAATTGTGAAGGTTGTTTAATTTATTTCCTAATTTAATTTCACACCTGCAGCCTTCGTGACGAATGAATCAAAAGATTCATATTTTATTTGGGAAGGGATCGTAAAAGTTTTAAAATGAATTCAAAGACAATCTATTTTAAAATAATTGGTTTTAGAGAATTTTAATTCATTATCTGTTGATTATAAGTGGTAGCCTATGTTAAAAAAAAAAGCTATAATTTTAGGTGAATTATTCTACACTAAAAAATGGGAGATTTATAAGTTCAAGAAGTTGAAAGAAGAGATAAATTTTAATTAGAAAGTTATTCTCCTTAAAAATGGATATCCAGTTTGAATTTCTTAGGTCCTACAAGTGGATATGCATGCATGAACTTTGGTCCCAAAAACAAAATCCAAAGTTTTTTTTTGGGATAACCACTTATTTCTTTGATATTTCTTTGTTTTTTTTCAGTCCTTTTGACCTTTTTCCTCTAACACTCTTCACTTCTTTCTTCACTGTTATGATTTTCTACCAATAATAAATGTGGCATCTCTTGAAGACAGTTTTGGGTTTTTTCAAACATGTTTATAATTGCATTCTTACTTTATAACTTTCAACTAGGGGTCTCTATAGCATTAGTTTTTCATGTTGTATACACTTTTTCTTTTTTTGTAATGTTTAAATTTGTTCAAAATGTTTTTTTAGTTCAGCAATCTATAGGAATAAGGATTAAGTCTATGGCATCATGAAACTTGATATATATTTTAACCAATTCAATCATATTTAAATTATTGTTACTACCAATTTTTTCTTTGAAATTTGATGCATTTCTTTGAGTTAAAAAATGGATCAATTAACAAGTAGGTATAAATATCTTTTTTAAAACAAAATAAAAATAGTTAATATCAAATGCATGAACTATTAAGGGCTAATATTGAAGGTTTATTGTGCGTGGGGGTTTAAGTGTCGCAATCGCACTTTTGTAGCAGCGGAATATTACGACTATACTTGCACTAACTAAGCAAGTAAATAAGTGTTGTCAAAATTGGTACTCCTAATAATCTCGACTATATGGATAAACCTTTCCATATGTTTTGAGAGAACATTTTATTAAAATATGAAACATAAATAATGTTTGAAAAAATATATGCTGCAATAATTGAGATTTAACAACAACAATATTGTATTAACATATAACTAGTAAGAAACTTGGACAACTAGTCTTCCCTTCCTATTGTACATTGTGGACTATATTTTAAATAACACCATTACTCATAAAAATGGGCGAGGAGTCATATCATACACTAGAAATTAAAGCAAGGAAAGTATCCTAAAATATAAAAATTGAAAACTTAGTGTAAAAGCATGATGAAAAGGGGATCTAAACGCTTGTAACCATTGTAAGAATCAACATCTTAACGTAGTCCATGACATATCCACTATAAAGTAGATGATATAGAATTGTTCTGCAATTCTAAAAGGAGTCCAACCTGTTCATGCAACCAACTTTAATTTGTGATTATGCTCATCTTTATACCACCTTTTATTTTTTGCCTGGCTAGAGTTTAATTTAGAAAACATTTCAATGTAGTGATGATCTATTATATGGAAGCAATCTTCTCCGTTATGAAGAACATAAAGATGAGGTTGATCAATCAAATTCTTAATTAGTTTAATATATGCAATGGCAAACAATAGTCGATTATATTTGTATTATTCATTCTCGTCAATAATCTTAACCCAACAGATCAACTAGAGCGGTAGAAATTCAGAATAAAACGATAATTAGGACTCGACACTTCGGAATCCAAACCCAAGCCCTCACTCATACATGATAATGGAAAATATATAAAACCAACAAGTAATAAAACAAAACTTTGATCATGAACTTCTATTCATAAATACTTAGAAATAAATCAAAACATAGAAAATAACAAACCAATTATGAATCCTTTAGGCTAACACAGAACAACCAATTTCTAGGGACCTAGTCTTCTAAGCTCAACTTAGAAGCAAATCATATCATAGGGGTCTCAGACTCTTAGATCAACCACATGAGCTACAATAAATCTTATGCAGCAATACACTATCCAATACTCTCCAAGATGACATGTAAATACTATGGGGTCAAAGAGAGCCCTTTGCCTATGTCTTGTATGTCTTTGCACATGCCACATGCATCACTATGTTAGTAGAAGTCCTACTCTCTTACCAATAGTCTAGATCTACGCATGCCTACTAAAGGAGCATATGCCATTTGTCGGCAGCTCGTTCAATGGTATCAATATATACTCAATGATTAAGATGTTATGTGTTCGAATTTTTCGAACTTTATTTATTGAAGAACTCAAAAATAAAAAGTAGACTGATTGAAGAAAAATGAAAAACAAACTAAAAAATTAAGTACATAGAAATGAAAAGGAAAAATTAATACTCACTTATGAGTATTTGGAAATTAATATTTCAAACATATGATTTTTTATATGTATAAAATATTTAGAAAATAAAATAAGAAATAAGCAATAGGCTCTAGGGTGAAAAGAGGCCAAACAATAAAACAAAAATTGAATGGGAGAAGGAATGCCAAAGAAAGTTTAATGAAGACCGAGTGAGTGAGTCAGAAGACTTACATAAATGCATATAATTCTATGTGGTAAATTGTTTTGTTTTGTGTGTGTTATTTTTTTAATTTTATTTTTAAATTTTTTTTTTTTTAATTTTTGCCAATACTTTAAGATTTTGAAAGCCATTCACCAGCCCTATTTATTTCTCACAGATGTATGTCTCCATCTCTGTCCTCCATACACACCTTTCTTGGTTTTAGAGATCACCAATTATTTAATGTGGCTGCTTTTTAATAACTGTTTAATGGTTCAAAATCTATGAGGTTTATCTTTTTGGAGAGATCACTTCTTATAAATAAATGAAATTAAATATTGATTTTGAAGATTAAACTTATGTATATAATGTTGAACTGGTTTACTATCAAACAGTAAAAACAATGTATTATTGACCCTTTCAATACCAACAATCCCATTTAATTCACGTTTAATTTATGACTTTTAAATTTTCTCTCGTATATTGTATTCAATAATATAAAACTAGCACTCTTACACTATATCGATAATTTGTTTTTAAAGAGTCTCTATCATTTATTGAAGGTTCAAGAGAGATAATAGGAAACATCCCCTCCTTGCTTTTAATGAATGTCTCACAATTAGAAGTCTACACTCTTCTAGAGAGACAAATAGAGAGGATGATGTGATAAGAATGGCCTCCTCTTTCCACCTACAACTACACTTAAATGGAGGGGACCCAACTCAAAAGCTTTATCTAAATAGGTTATGTAATATTGGCTAAATTTAATTTAAATATATCTTTTAACTCTTTTTTACTTTTACTAAACTTTAATAATAACCCAAGATTCACTATGGTGTTTGGATTTTGGAGTTGAAAAGAAGAGAGGAAAGGAAGTGAAAGAGAAAGAGAAAGTAGAATGATTTGGAAGTATAAAGTACTTGTTTGGATATTGATGTTTTGGAGAGGAGATGTTGGAAAAGTATTTATTTTATATTAATTTTTTTTTTAATGTAATCATTGTATATTTGTACTAATTGATAAATTTAATATATTTTATATTATATTATATGGTTAAAAATTTTAAAAAAGAAATGATGTAACATTTGATAAAATTAAATGAAAGATTTGATGAGATGTTAGAGGAAGGGTAGAAAAGAAGTTGATGAGAGATTGATATACTAAAAACAAACATGGAATTAGAAAATCTCAACTCTTTCTCCTCAACGCCAAAATCCAATCACCAAAGAAATAAAAAGAAAAAAGAGAGAAAATTAAGTTGTAAAGAAGGACCAAAGTAGAGAGTGAAAAGAACCATGAATATTTTATATATAACAAATCAAACTTTCATTGAAAAAAGGGAAGGGTTCACAAAATTGTTAAAAGTATCATATTGATGAATAAAATTGTAAACTGAGCAACCTAAAAACAAAACAATCATTTTTGAGAGGGGAAATAGGAGTGAGAATGGGGCATGTGAAGATAATAAATAAATGAGAAAATTGGAGAGTGGTCCATAAATGCAAATAAAAGAAAGGGATTGTGATTTAGGGAATGGGGAAGGGATAGTTGACTTTTGTGTCTTCAAAAACTGCAAAGGGTCATTTTGCTATTACCGCTGACCAATGTCATCTAAACTTGTCTTTCTTTCTTTCTTTATTTCTTTCTTTATTACTAACATTCACGTGTACTTTTGTCTATTTTCCTTTACCTTTCTTTCCCTTTCAAATGAACCACTTTTGCTATATTCTACCCATTTAATTTAATTCCCTATTCAAAAAAAAAAAAAAAAAAAAAACCCCTTTAATTTTATATAAAATTATGTTTCTCTTTTTGGAAGCTTGTATATTTTTTCCCTTTTATATTCCGAGTGTTTGGAGTATTTAGACCCTTCTACGTATACTTTAACTATTTTTATAATAAATACTCTCTAACTTTAAAATATTTAGATTTCAAAAAAATTCAAAACAAATCAATTCTTAAATACATAATTATCATGAATTAAACTTAAGTCACTTCACAAGTTGAAAGTTATATATATACAATGAATTAATGAAATTAACGTTCAATTTTCTTGTTGACATAAATATAGCTAAAACGGATAAAGAATTGGCCTAAACACATAGCCAATAAATACTATTTTGGTCACTATACTAGAGACTTTGCTCCATTTTAGTCTATTGACTTTTAAATGTTTAATTTTAGTCCCTAAACTGTGAGAATTGTTCAATATTGGTCCCTCAAGGTTCCAATACACAATTTAGTCCCTCAACTTAAAAAAAAAGTTCAAAAATAGTCCTTACAACCCTCATTTCTCAAACTTTAAATGGTGTTGTAGGAGAAAATTAGGAGAAACGAGAGAGTAGGAAAAAATCCATGGAAATGAAGATACCCAAATGATTTTTTTTTTTTTTTTTTTAATGTTTTTACTAATTTTCATTTTAGGAAAAAGAAAAGCCAAGAGAGATAATAGAAGTTGAAGAAGAATAAGAAACTTTTTTTTTATATGATAAGTGTACCTTTCATTATAATATTCAAATTTAAATTTGAAAGTACAACACTTATTAAACTTTAAAGGGTGTTATAGTTGTTAAGAATCTCATAATTTAAGGATGATTTTTACAATTTTCTCTTAATCTTTTAGTCCAACTGGTAGGACGAAGTGCCATTGAGAAAAAAAAAAATTTATTATATGAGTATTTAAGTGTGTTTATTACTCTTATATGTTAAAGTATAGGATATTTAAGGTATTTATTGATATTATTTATTAATCTTTTAATCCAATTTGAAGAACAATGAAATCTTATTACTGGGTACGAACGTTAATGTTGAGCATAACATTGTAACAAAATGTGGGTTTATTTTTGGTAGAAAAAAGTGAGATAGAGTGGAAGAGAATAAAGTGGTTAATAATAATTTAGAGTGGTTAACTATTCGTTTAAAAATTGAGATTAATAGTAGTAGAATTATCAACTAGATTGAGATTAATAGTAGTTGAGTGATAAATTTGATGTATAGTTTAATAAAAATTTAATGTAAAATTTGATGGTAGAGTCGAGAGTGGTGAAAAATAGTTATTTACTACAAAAAAGACAAATGAGAGATTTTTTAAGAGTTATTATTAACTACTCCTCATGACCAAAAAACAAACATACCCAAAGGGTTTAATGAAAGGTAGTAATGAGAAAAATAGATTAATTTAAGTATATTAAAAGTGTAGTTTATTTTTACTATTATATATATAGTAAGGGATCTTTCATGTATAATTCAATTAAAACAAAAAAAAAAAAAAAAAACAGAACAAAGAAAAACAACATTTTAGAAGGAATTCAGCAGGGCAGAAAATGGCCAAAACATGAAGCATAGGCAACAATGGCAGGTTGTAGCAGCTCATTGGATTATTAGTACAGAAATGAATGCTTGAAACTGACCATTCAGTGAACATTTAATGGAAATGAGAAGAGATTCAAAGTTGTAAATGTTGAATTATTATAGTGATATAACTGATTGAGATGCTGAAAAGGATGAATGTTCGTTTTCTTTTCTTTCCACTAAGAGTGTCGAGGATTTTGAGTCATCTCCATCCACGGGGTGAAACTCTAAAGAATCAGGCAATATGGGTTGTTGCACTAGTTTCTTTGACAAATCAGCTTATGCGTCGTAAACTCGATTGATGATCAATACCTCCATCGACTAGGTAGAACGCGAGATCGAAAGTTCATGAACTGAAATATTGAGTATGGTATAATTTCACTGAGGGATAACACAGTTGAATTGTCTAGTCAGTTGAACTGATCCACTGTTGTGATTTCAAGAGCATTAACCGAAACATAGGATCCCCACGATCTAATACGTGTTGTTCCCAATCTGATCTTACTCTAAATGGGTTCTCATTAAGCCATCCTTCCCCATCAGATCCAACATAAACTTGGTCTTGCTCAACAACTAATTTTCCTTTTCCATATAGTAAGAAAGCTTCCTTCATTCTCAAAGCAACAGCTTCAATATCAGATTGAAGAAATACCTAACAAATGGGAAGCCACTGACTGCTTAACTTCCAAGATGAACATTTACTTGAAACGAACAAACAAAAGTGAAAATGCATTGATAAAATGGTAATACCTTGCCATAAGATGCAAGCAAGTCTGCCACTGACTCTACTAATGTCCTTTGCAGCATCCTCCATCTGTGCTCTGGCTTATTGAAATCTGGGTTCGGACACTACATTGACAACAAGTCTGACTTCAGTTCTTAACGTATATAGATAGTGCTAGTGTTATGAATGATTTGGGTGTAGCGATAAATAGTCGGGCATGGGAAGTGGCTATGGCTCCTTATGGCTTTAAGTTTCAAGAAAAAAATTAGCTAGTCGTTCAAGGTCACTGGTTTATGAAGGTAGCAAATTCACAAGTCAGAGGTTTCCTCCAAATACCAAGCAATTGGGACTTAGAGATAATCTCCGAAATAAACAACATTCAATAAATTCTCAGCTTAAATATCATCGCTAGGAAGGGACATAGTCCAGAGATTAGAGGCAACATGATCACGAGGAATTTGTACCTGTATAGAGACAAGCGCCAACTCCCCTGGGTAACTAGACACAATAGAACGAAATGTTGACGTTGCATTTGTCACAATAAAGTGTCTGATACCATGAAAATTTGACAGAAGTTTCGGTAAAGAACCAAGAAACAGAATGTGCCATGATGCAGTCAGATTTAACTTGAATTTAATCTAACAGTTTATATTGATGGACATTACTGACTATAATCTATGCGATGTTACGTTAAAAAAAAAAAAACTTACCCATTCTTCATCTCCACTTGGTGAACATAATGTAGACAACGTTTCACAAGCTAAAAAGATCATTCAAGTGTGAGAACATAAATAATTAAGGTTTATACAGGTGAGAAAAAGAAAAAAGAAGACCTTTTCATTAATCTCTAAACCGAGAAAATTGAGATCCTTCCTTCTTCTAGCCATTTCCAGAAGAAACATACCATTTCCTGTCATTTAAAACTAACAACTTATCAACTAACTTCGTGAGTTAACAGTTAACAATTACATGCAATCATCATTGACTCCTTTGAACTTGTACAATTGCACCAACAGAAATAGAAAACTCGTTACTTGTATCCAAATTGCACATTATTTCTCTTATCTAGCCTCACAATTTAAACTAAAGTTAGGCTATATGAAGTATCGAAATGTTACAGAGAAGGATTTTTTTTTTTAAACGGGAAAATTAGAGCTTCGCTCCACTATATCCGAGGTAACCACGCCCGTCTTTAGACCAGGCACCGGAAGACATCGAAGGAATGGAGACATGGAGGTGTCTACAAATTAATGCCACAGGTGAATCTCGAACACAAAAGTCTTTTTAAGGAAAATACATGCTAAAAAAAATAATACCACTTCCAATGTCGACCACCAATGGTAGAGCTGCATCACAAAAGACTGCATCCCAGTTAATCTTGTACGGGTACGCCTGCACGACGAAATTACAGTCTTTTGTGATACAACAAAAGAGTCTAAACAAGTACAGGAGAAAGGAATAATAATAAATGGCAATCATAGACTAGCAAAACTAGGAAATCCTTCTAATATTGAAAAACCAATCATCAAGGACGAGTGAACAGATTTTATGAAACTTTCCCCTATAGCTTCATATAATATTCTGATTTTTACTGTAACAGCTTCAACTTATAGTTTAATTTAAAATAATAATAATAAGACCAAATATCTTACTTTATCCAAGGCCAAAACCCCTGGAAGTTGTTTCCCTTTAAAGAAATCCCACACAACTGAAGCATTCTCAAAGACATGATAAGCAGACATGGTACTTGATTCCTGCATCATTGCTTTGCATGCTGTGGTTCCAACAACAGTTACATCACAATCACTTTGAGTTAGATCATATAGCTTTCTTGCTAATTTAGAAGCTCCACTGGTACTTTGGCTTGAATCAGTGAATTCCACTGGACCAATCCATATAATCTTCTGCAATGTAATGCTCAAATGTTAGATTGATCCTTGCGTGCAAAAATAGCAGATAACCAGTATTTGGGCCTGAAGCGCAAGGCACATCAAAAGGCGCGGGCGTTGAAAACATTAAAAAATTTATATATATATGTCTGTATACACAATCAAAACACTTTCATGGACATAAATGAAGTTTTAACCAAAAATAATATTTAAAACATACATAACATTTAACTATTAACCTTCATTTCATGGAAAGAAATGAAGTTTAACCAAGAATATAGTACGAGGGTCTTTGTGAGTTGAACAATTAAGTTATTTAAGGTATTGAAATGTCTTGACTCAATTATCTCGCGCTTCGAATGACTAGTACGGGGATCTCGCTGTCGCCCCGGGCCTCATGTAAGGTGAAAAGGCGCGCGGCGTCAGCCATGCGCCTGGGCACGCCTTTTAAAACACTGCAGGTAACAACTAGTACTCTAAAACAATGCAAATAGCAGAATGGTGTATTAATGAAGCTCCTGCAATTCACAGATAAAAAAAAATAAAAAATAAAAAAAATGAAGCTCCTCCAATTGCAAGTTCATGACCATAATAGTTGAACCTAGGTTATGTTTGAGTTTGATACTTGCAGAATCCAACATTTTAAAAACTAAAGGTAGATCTAGGTTGTGAAATTGAATTCCCCCAAATTGAAACTTGAGTACACAAGCATTTGTATTAAAGTTTTAGAAAAGTCGTAGGAACAATATAAATTAAAAAATCCCTATAATTTGAATAAAAGTAGACAGTTTTCCATGATATTAAAACAAAAGCAACAGATTCTAATGATTTCATCTACTCTAGCTTTTTTTGCATGCCAAATATTATTGGAATTCACTTGCTATATTCTAAATTAAACACAAGATGGACATAAGGAGGTTCTAAATCATAAAGTTGTGGTTCAAAACAGGCAATGTGAGAAAATTGGGATTTTCTATTAAGCGAAAGCAACTATTGTAAGTTAAGGAGAAATTGCACGTTACCTTGCTATTCATAAGCAGTGTGTTTATTTCTTCTAATGATGTAGGACCAAGATCGACTGGTAGCCAACCTAGAAGAGAAGGAAGTATATAATGAAATAACAAGCTTTCATTTTCAAAGTCTCAACCTTAAAATAGATATATACTCATTCGAGTAGGGAAAAAAATATGAAAACTCACCTTCTGGAATACCATGAGAAGCAAATAATTGCACTTTCTTTGAAGAGTCAAAATTCTTACACCAAAAGTCCTTTGGATACACAATTTGTACGTTTTTATCAAGTGAAAACTGAATGATGTCTGCAGCTTCCTTACATACACCACGATTCGCCGGATGTGAAACATTCAACCCCAGAGCACGCATAATTTGAAACGACATCGTTCCAACAAAGACCACTGCAGAGCATGTGGAAGCTAAAAAGTGCAAGGCAGATGCTTTGTCAAGAAGGTTGCCACCTCCAATCTGTATTAAAAAAAATCATAACACATTACATAGAACCTTTTTATGGCTGGTAAAGGAAAAAAATCCATATCTATCCTAGCAGTAGAGGACATACAATTGCAACGTAAGGCTGCCTCTTGGTTTCTGCAGTCTTCTTTAGTTGATGTAAACTTTCTTGAAAGTTAAAACCAGCTATGCAAGTAGAGCTGAAACGAGTGACTCCAACCGTGGATGCAAGAATTCTATGAGAGTTGGAGAAGGAGTCGTTAACAAAAATATCGACATCTAACGATAGCAGCTTGGAAAATTTTGAGCAATTAGCAACTTCTTCTTTGAACTCAGAAAGATTCTCAAGAAGAAGAATATCAACTTTCTCGAAACATTCTTTGGTTGACTTCATGTTAATTGAACTGCACCTTACTGGGAGAACTTTGAGTTGAAGAACAGAGGACAAATAATCTGGAAAGGCAAGACACCAAACATTAAGCATTAAGAAACTCCTTAATATACCAAAATCATCAAGAAGTTTGAAAGTAGAGCTTTGTTAACATTTAACTTTCACGCGTTAAGGTTTTCTATTTTATTGTATCTTACATTGACATATTCACGACGTAACCAATTCTAGCAAAATCCATACTAATAGGAGTGAGTCCAATCTATCCTAATGTATCATTGACAACCAACGATAGAATCATAGAACTGGATGTGTCTTCTCTAAGCCTGACCAATTTGAAATTATCTTTTGTAGCATCTCTTATAAATCCAATTGGAAACAACTAATGGACTAGAGAAAATCACCATCAGGTGCCACCCCATGATCTAACGCACGTGCACTCACATCACACATTATATCCCATATCTGAGGTAGACTACTGCATAGAACTCCATTCATGAAATGAAATAAATTGTACCATATTGAAATCAGAAAACATCCTAGGATATATACCAGCGACAGACTCCATATCATGATGTCTAGCAGTAGAGTTTGTATTCCAGTTGCTCGCAAGTATCACTTTTGCTCTGGATTCGTATAAATACTTAATGGTGAAGACTGCATTCTTTACAGAGTTAATTCTTAGGTCAATTTCTTCCGGTAGCAGTAAGGTTGAATCAAACCTGACCATGACAACTTTCCTGGCAAGTTCTTCTCTAGGAAACTCTTCAAGAGTCTGTACATGGGGAAAAGTCTCTAAACTCCACCAACTAGAAGCATGGTCCTATAACAATCCAAATTTTTAATTAAGACCACAACAAAATTATGTACAGCACATAGAAGTTGCGCTTAGACTTTATGGAACACTTCAAATAGGCCATAAAGTAAACAGGTTAAATCAAGTTCAAATAACTCAGGACATAGAATGTAGAAAACTGAAAGTTCAAGTAATACACAAGCGGAAATAAACTACTTAAGTTTCATTTTCTATCATAAGACAACTTGAGTAGCAAAAAACGGAAATAAACCATTTTAATACCTCAGATTTTGCCAAGTTCTTCTTACAATAGACTACCCCCCAACTTCGTGCTGAGATGTAACTTCAAAATAAGACAAACTTGTATAAGAATAAGAACAGGGTGAAAACTCAAAGTCTAATGTATAATGAAAAGTTAATTTTATACCTTGTGTTGACAATAAGACACCATGATGTCTGTCATACTTGGCAAATAATGGAGACAAATTATGGAAAAGTAACTTAGGTAGATCTTGACCAACTGCTTTGCTTACAAACATAGATCCTTGAAATGGATTTAAAAGTTGGCTCATATCTTTTTTCCTTATTTCAGCAATAAGGTTTCTTCTTTACACTCAGCTAAACCTATCGTAAAATAACATTTAGAAGACATCAGACAACTTTCAAACAAGAGCATTAACTTGCAAGCTTGTCATCTATCAATAACAGGCTAAATGAAAATTTTCAAAAGGAAAGAGGCCTAACATACTCCATTCCAAACCATATTAAGTAACTTAAAGAAGAACGTGATACTAAAATCCCGTTTAATAACCATTTGGTTTCTGATTTTTAGTTTTTTGAAAATTAAGCCAACAACAACTATTCCAACTAGGAGTTGGGTTGGTCCCTTTTCCAACTCAATCTTTATATTTTCAGGTTGGGTTGGGTTGGATCATCAGGTTCATCAATACATTACAAAACTAAACAATTTGTGAAACATTAAGTTGTCATGAACTACAAGTTCAAAAGCTCAAGAACTAAAACCTCAAGAACTAAAACCAAACAAATCATCAAAATTAAGATAAAAAAACAGAATTAGAATTTTGATTTAAAGAAAAGTGCTTACATCCCTATTGTAAACATTTGGTTTGATAGGAAATACCAAAGTGACTACCATATATTAATTTTATTTCCTCTTATTACACAATCTTACACATGGTTTGATCACAACACTAAATGAACTAGAAACTCAGTAACAACCTCAGCCATGAGCCAATCCCCTGTCCCAACAACAAGAAACAAAGGATATTGACATTAAAGTATCTTGAGTTAAAAACATTAAACAATTATAATCAAAATCAATATACAAGAGAATTAAAACCCAAGTTGCAATAGTGTTTTCAAGGCCATTGCCTTTCCTTTCCTATGGCGATCGGCGTGCACAGAGGCGGGTATTGCGCCTCTAAAAAAGTCAAGGCGAGCTCCTTCAATCAAGCCCTCGCCTTTCTTTGCCATTTTGCGGCCCGCATTGCCTTCGCCTCAGGTCAAGGCATGCGCGTTATCATAGTTTTATTTATTTATCAATATGTTAACTTAATATCTACAAAATAATTTAAAATTTGCTCAGGAAGAAATCTAACAACCATGCAAAGTCTTTATTAAGGATATTGAATTTTTTTTAATTGTTATTTCAAATATATATATATATATATATATATATATATATAGAATCTTTGCTTTTTTATACTTTTGTAATTTTTTATACGAATAATAATTTAATATGTATGATATATCTTATAATAACATAATTTGTGTGATTTATGTATGAATTTAAAATTTTATGGGAATAGAAATATGTTTTATTTATCAATTTATACTCAATATATTATTTAGTTATTCATTTATATATTTCGCCTCTCTTCACTCGGGCCTCCTCTTTTTATCGCTTCTCACTTTGAGGCGATCAAGGAGAGTATCGCCTTGCGCCTTGCACTTTTAAAACTCTGAGTTGCAATTGAAATCAAAACTCCTCAACAAGACAATCTCAAATTGATGTAAGAAACACTCTTCAATGTTTCAGAGAGTTGGAAAAATCATAGCGAATTAAACTTTTAATTCAAAAGAGCCAATAAGAACACCTAGAAAACAAATTCTTCGCTAATCATCACTATATTGGCATAGTAATCCTAAACAAGAACAAAACAATTGAAACGACAGAGCATAATCCTCCAAACAAAACCGTTGCCATAAAACTCAGCAACTTAATTTGTTCCCAGAAAACAAACAAAACCCCCCCCAAAAAAAAAAAACAACCACGAGTACAAGGGATGGAAGAGTTCGAATCAATGAAAACATTTCGTTTTATGCCAACCTATGATTTTCCTTACTTTTATATCTATATTTTACTTATGTTTTTAAAAACAAAAATTTGTAAACTAAAAGAAAAATAGCTTCTAATAATTTTTTTTACTTTGGAAAATTGGTTATGATTCAAATACTTCCTTAAGGGGGACTTTGGGGCAAAGAGAATAAAACTGATTATGAAGAAGATGAGAATTAGGAGTAGAAGATGAGGAACAATGATTATTTGAGTTTAACGTGAAGAAAATGATTATGGAGACGACAGTTATTTGTGTTTGGGGTGGAAAGAATAACTATAAAGAGAACAAAATAATAAGTATGAAATGCATGAAAAGTAATTATGAGAATAATAAAAAATAGTTATTGGAAGAGTAAAAAGTTTTTAAGGGAAATGTGACATGATTCTCGGTGTCCCAAACATCCCCAGAAGGAAAATGAAACATTTGAGTAAAAATAAACTTAAAATTTAAAAAACAAAAAACTCACGAAAGGGGCAATAATCTGGCTCAATTCCAACAGTTTCCAATTAGGGTTCCTAACTCTTTCTATTTTGTAAGTTAGAAAACGGATTATAACTTAACCTAGTTTCAAAAAACCAACAACAGCAGTCATTTAATGACGATAAATATTTCTCTAGCCATGAAAACCCATCATCCATTAGCTACAATCAACCACTAAAATCACCCAAATGTTTAATTCCATTGTCGAAAATCGTCACGAAAATTGCTGATTTAAAGTGCGTTTGAATCGGTGATGGAAGCATGGGAGAAGCAAATGATTGCTACAATCCCGAAGAGAAATGAAATATCAGTCATTAAAACGAAGAATTTCAGCTGAATAAAATGGAACAAAATAATTATCACCGATGTTAATTCATTACTACTTACCGGTGAAACGACGAACACTTTTGAAGGCGAAGAAAGAACTGTGAGCAGGCCGAAATAACTCTAACAGTACCTTATCGACATGTATAATCTTGACGACGTGTCCTCTAATCTCCATTTTCTTATTTTTATTTTTTTAGTAGAATAAACTATTTTTATTCTTTTTTAAAAAGTTATATCAACATAAACTTAGTTTTTTTTAATATAAGGGGTATTTCTTTTTTTTAGTACAATTTGAGAAAGGGGACCATAAATCCTACATGAAGGGCATAATTATTCTTAAATAATATGAGAGTCAATGACCGTTAAGTTAAAATAGATTAACGCCGAACAAGATAACGAACTGTGTCACCGACCCATTTGATGTATAAGAGAGTATTTGGCTATTCGAATTATAAATGTTAGCGTTGTTAATACATAAATATGCTAGTTAAAACTTAAATTTAATTGAATAATTTATACTTTAAAACACACGTAAAAAAGAATCTTTAAAATAATTTTTATATTTTATATCTTATATGTAGTTTGTAGATAAGTCCCATACACACACACATATATATATATATTTTTTTTTAATATTCGAATTAATTTATCTTAAATTTTTTATTTTAAAAAATAATAGATGTCAATTATCAAATTATACTAACATCTTTCTTAATTGAATGAATGCAATCATCAATTTAATCATTATAGAGTTTGATTTAATAAAAGTTAAAATAATAATCATCAAAGTTACAATTAAATTAAACCATTATTTTGAAAAATATTTCAATAATAAATTAATATTATATTTATTTTTATGGATGTAATGTTGCCTAAAAATATTATGCGGTAACATACTAAAACTACAGCCAAAACATGACAAAAATATGAGATTTCAAAATATATATCATAAATTATCACCTAGCTCATAAAAACCTACCAAAAGATAGCATTATAGAAAAGAATGAGTATAAACATAAAAAGTATGTAGTTTTTTCAGTGCGATAAAACTACCACTTGTCAGCAGAAACTAAAAGGTCGGAGCCAGCAACTATTGAATTGCAACTTAGGAAAAGGAAACACACAAATTTCATGATATAAATGACCTACATATATTAACTCTTTAATCACTACACACTGCACTAACTAATATACATATAACGTATTCTCACAAAAGTGTAGCTAACTGTTCACTAAGTTCCCCAAATAGAGCACTAAACTCATATGCACATGGTTGCATGAACATTACTCGTGTATTAATTGAAAACTAGCTAGCAAATACGACTTTCACCTAGGTGAGTGTCATGAACCAAATTGGTAAGGATGATCTCACTAACTACACGATAACTCCAAAAGCTCCACTCTAGGCTCTTACAAACCTGAAGTGAACCGTTATAATAGTTCTCACAGTTGGCCACTCGCTTGACCTTGAATGACCACCCTACAACCGTGGTTACCAGAATCTGAGCACTTAAAGTTACCCGCTCTTAATCGTACGTTCCAATCATCTTTTCACTACTTGAATGACTCATCTCTCTTACCGTCGTATAAGTTGTGCTTGGACGCATCCCAACCGTTCTACAACCAATATCAAATACTAGTAACTCACTATCACGCTAAACAATGTACTTCAGCGCTTACCCCAGTAATTAGGGGCGCAAGATGGATGAGTAAGTCATACCTCACACACTAAAGAACCATCTAAAAATTCACAAATACAATTAGAATGCTCAGAGCCTCAGATATATGTACACCAACCCATCCTTGTAAATCGAGTTCGATTCTCCACTCTCCCAACTACCACAAATAAAATATGAGGCTCACACAAAACATAATCGTTCTAATTGAAACAGAACCATACATCATGACTATGATGAATAAAGGTTCTTAAAACACTGAACCTCCATTAGCTCACACAAATTCATCACATTCAAGTTAGGGTAAAGTCTCTTATCATTAAAATGTACTAACAATATGTTCATGCAAGTCCTAACCACAAACATGCTAACTCACATTGAATATAATTATCCCCTTTGAAATAATCTCCTAAGACTAATCTCACGCTTAAGCAAACCACATAGTGAATATCATCATCCCATCTAATAGTTAATCTCTTTACACTAGTTTCACGCTTGAACAAGTTATCTTGTAACTTACACGAATGAGACTTAGTTAACAGTCTAAACTCAAACATATAACTTCAAAGATCTTACACTAAACTAGTAAAAAATTTAATAAGCTTCAGTTCCACCAATTTCATCTTTCAGCAAATGAATCACACTTCACTTTTCGGGTCCATACTCAAAATCGCTGTAACGGCCCGTTTTTTTTAATTTTATTTTCAAGTGAAATGTAATGTTCACATATTCTTGAATTTATTATACTTTGCTTATATAGGTTTAATTCATTAAGTACAATTATTGAAATTTAGATATTTACCAAAAATATATATGGTTTGATTTATTATAACATAGATTTTCATTTAATAATTTATTTTCACGTAAATAATTGATATTGTTCCATCTTATTTATAAAAAAAAAAAAAAAAAAGAAAAGATCTTTCCTTAAATGATTTTGAATTTTAATTAAACAAAATTAGAGAGCCATTTTTAAAATCATGTTTCCTTTACAGCAAAAGAATGTGTAAAATTAAAAAGAGTTTTAAAACTTCTTTTTCCTGGAACAATCACGTAAAAACCCAACATGTTCACGACAAATTGACAGAATGTTGAAGACGTTTACATGTAATTAAATCAAATGTTGAATACGAATATGGAATAACTTTTATCTCTGAGAAACCTTTATAAAGTTTTTGAAAATTTACCTTTCTAGTTTTTAAAACTTAGCTTGGTTTGATTTAGAAAAATGTACAAAATATTTTCAAAATTAAAATGCTAAAAACTAAAATTTGATTAAAATTATTCATTTTGAAAACCTAGAGATTCTGATGGTTATTTTTGAAGAATTATGCATACTGAAATGGGTAATGGTTGTTCCACCCAACATTAATGAACTACAAAATAACAAAATTTACATTAGATATTCTGTATAACTAAAGGATTAAATTGCCAACTTTGAGAAATGAAATTCAGGAACTAGAATTATGATTTAGTTCAATTTTTATAGTAAAACAAACTGGATTTCTAGATAGCCAACTGAAGTTATTAGACATCTGAACAATACAGTCAAATTCTCTACATTTACATGCCCTTCTTCCTTGTCAATATGCATCTCAGTTTGCAGTAGTCTCTTTAACTTCCACTTGAAGCTTCCAACAGAGGAGGCTCGGTGATCGATCATCATCGTCGCCTCGAGAGAGGAGGAGAATAAACAAAAGAAAACTTGGTCAATGTTCTCTCCCGAATCTATGACCATCAGTAACGAACGTCGATGTTTCAACGACTCGCAGAAAGGTAACTAAGTTTTGGTTAGCTCCTCTATCAATTCTTCAATGGTTGGCCTGTTGATGGGGGACTCATTGGTACATGAGAGTGCAAGATTTGCTAGCTTTGTAGCTTGGGATTCGGAGAACTTTCCCTTTAAGTTTTTGTCGATAAAATCCTCGAATTTGCAGGCTTGGGTTTCGAGTAGAAGAGAGGTTGAAAGTTTTCGTGTCCCGGAAAGAATTTGAAATATGATGACTCCAAATGCGTATATGTCACTCTTCTCTGTAAAACGACCGATTGTAATGTATTCTGGTGCAAGATATCCCATGGCTGCACTGGTTTTGAGAGATGAAAAGATAATGTCATCTGCAAGAAGTCTGGAAAGGCCAGAGTTTGAGATCAATGCATTGAACTGATGATCCATGAGAATCTTCTCAACTGATATGTTTTTGTGAACCATTGCAGGTTTATTTGCTTCTTCACGATGTAAATATGCAATCCCTGTTAGGAAAACAAGAAACAAATCATTTAGGTCCAGTTTGATAATCATTTTTTTAATTTTTGATTTTTGAAATTTAAATCTGTAACAACAACTATTTTACCATATATTTTTTTTACCGTATGCTTTTTCTTACTTGAATATCTACATTTTAAAAATCAAATCAAAATTAAGATATACAAAAAAGCAGCATCAAAAAATTGTTTTTGTTTTTGAAATTTAGTTAGCATTCACTTACTTCCTTTAGAGAATGATGGAACACATTACCATTTGAGTAAAAATAAATTTAAATTTCAAAAAACAAAATAAAAATACCAAATGGTTATCAAACGGAGTCTCAGATATCGGTTATCGTCGGTCTCTTAGCATCGATGTCAATGAACCAAAGTACTTTTAGTTATCAGAGAATCCTACAATCTACAATGCAAAGAACAATGAAAGGTGAAGTAGAGAAGCAAACCTTTTGCAATGCCATTGATGATTGAAACTCTCGTAGACCAGTCAAGAACATGGCTACTACCATCTTCGACATCTAGATACCGAGACAAGCTCCTCCTCGAGGCAAAGTCGTATACGAGGAAGAACTCACCCCGACCTCTAGAACAACAAAAGCCTCTCAAATTAACAAGGTTTTCGTGTCGTAGAGAGCTCAACAAGCTCAATCCTCGAATAAATTCGGCTTCTTCGGACTTGCAACTGGTCATGTTAATGCTTCTAATGGCCACAGAAGAACCATCCTTCAAAACTCCTTTGTAAACCATCGAAAAACTGCTTCGACCTAGCAAATTAGCCTCAGAAAAGTACTGAGTTGCAGATTCAACCTCTTCAATGTTAAAAATGAACTTGCTGAGATACTGAGATAACCCCAATCCTTTGATTCCATCAGCCAGTGAATCCCATCCATGTGAATACTCAAGACACACAAGCGGCGAAGCACTCTTCGAGTAGAATTCCCGAGCCTGATCTGTGCTAAGCCGATCATCGCACGAAACCGATGAGTTACCGATCTTCTGTTTACGACGACGGTACCAAAACAAAGAGAGAATCACAGACACCATCAGAATCACAGAGACAATAAGAACAGCAGAAACAACAGCAATTTTTGGAACTCTTGGAGACTTCGAGCAATGAAGTTGATTGCAATTGGCCTTGTAAAAGTCAGCAGATTCAGGAATGTTCCTTTGAGCAGTAGTGTTTGGCTCTAATAAAAAAGGCTGAAACCCTTCTCCTTTGATGTTTTCATTGTCAAAAACTGTACAATTTCTCACTTTAACAAACCCAACTCCACACAAACCAGGATTGTTTTCTCCTTGGAACCCTTCATTTAATCTCCTCAGACCTTTTCATTTCCATTGAAGAAACTGAATCAAAAAACACATCCAAAGGAAGAAACAGAGTAAGAAACAGAGAAAGAGATTACCAGAAGGGACATGGCCAGAGAGGGAGTTGTTTTTGACATCAACCACTTCCAACTGAGGAATTGTTGATATTTTGGAAGGTATTGAGCCAATGAAGTTATTGAAGCTTAAATAGAGTCTTTTAAGCATTTCTAAACTTCCTATGGATATGGGGATTTCACCACTTAATCTATTGTGTTGTAGGGCAAGAACTGTCAGCTTCTTCAATGATCCAATTGTTGGTGGGATTTTTCCACTCAATTGGTTGCAACAAATCTGCAACACTGCACAAATCAAACAAACGAAGATCAATTCCTTGTCTGTCTCAATTTTGGGTTTCAATTTGTTTTTGTAAAACAAACAAAAAATTCATCTTTTTTTTTTTTTTCTCTTTCTCTCTATCTATCTATCTCTCTAGCTTTCAAGTCTGTTTTGGAAAACAGACAAAACAGAGTTCATTTCTCTGTTTCTGAAGCTGCAATTTGAATTTTTTTTTTTAAAACTTGGGTTTTCTTCAGAGCTCAAAACAGAATAAAACAAACCTTGAAGGCTAGACATATTTCCGATCTCTTCAGGGATTTCTCCGGTGAGGCTGTTAACGTCGAGATAAAGATCAGCAAGTTCAGTTAAGCTCGAAATCTCTCTGGGAATCACACCAGACAAATTGTTGTAATGCAAGAACAGTCCCGACAGACATTTGAGCTCCGCCACCGCCGGCGACACCGTGCCGGAGAGCCCCCGTCCCTGCAGCGATATATTGGCCACTTTCCGGTGGTCGTTGCAGGCCACGCCGTCGAACGCGCCGCCGCAAGGGTCGCCGTCGATCGTCCAAGATTTCAATACTCTGTTTTCTGGGTCTAAAGATGCCTTCAGCGCCATCAGCGCTTTCACTTCAGAATTTCCATAAGCAAGCTGACATAAACATGAAAACACGAAGAACAGGAAAATGGCGGAATTAACAAACCCCATGATTGTTCTCCGATTCTTTCCCTTCATGAGATTCAAATTTCTCAATCTATGAAGAACCCATTTCGATCTCAGAGCTTATTTCTCCTAATTTCTGAGAGTTTTCGGGTCTAATTTCTTCTAATTTGTCAAATGGATTCCGCTTTCTTAGCACCGAGGATGAATTAGAATTTACAGAGTAGGAAGAGAAAGGGATTTTTTAAAAAAAGGGTAATTCGGTAATTTGGCAATTTGGCATTGGAGTTTTTAGTCGTGGAAGTTGCTGACGGATTCACATTTGGATTCGGGTTTAGATTTTGAATGTAAAGGGAAATGCTAACGTTACAGTGGGTTTTGATGCCTTTGAGTGCTCTGCATTTTTAGCCGTTGATTTAGAATTTACATTCTGACGTGGCAGAAATCGAGTGTTTAGATCTTGTTCCAAAGTCAAAGTATGTCCTCGTCGTGTTGATTGGTTAAGTGTTTGGAACTATTTGATGTCGTGACTTCAAGGCCAGTCATTTATGATGTAATAATTAATAGTAGGATAAATTATAAATTTAGTCATTTGGGTAGAAGAAAGTTAAGTTTTAGTTCGTAAGAATATAATATCTGCACTTTAAAATCTAGAATTTAATTTTTATGTTCTGATCAAATTTAAAATATAGTTTTTTTTTTTTTTTTTTAGAGTTTAGACACAACTTAAATAATAATGTCTACGTATATTTTTAATATGAATCACATTATATTTTATTTAAACCATAAATGTAGAATATTAAAATGAAATGTGGCCTATATTGAGCCACATAAGTAGAAAATATTATTTATTTGTCTATATATATTGAGATTTTGATAAAATATTAGGAAAAAAATTGTCTCACATCACAAAAGTTCAAGGAATTGAAAAGTTAATAGAAAGTGGAGTGATTCAAATACTATAAAAAGGAGCAAGTGGCCAAGTGGCATTGGTTTCAAAACATCTCAATTAGAAGCACTTTAAGTTTAGTGTAATAATTCATTCTTTTTGTATTCTCTTGTAGAGAATTGGGCAAAGGGTGTGAGTGGTATAAGATTTGAAGATAGTGTTTTTGTAATTGTAATCGGGAGAGAATTGTGTGTGATTGTAACAATTTTTCACATAGTAAAAGTTTTTTCTGTCCGTGGTCTTTTCTCCAATTTAGAGTTTTTCCACGTAAATTTTTGTCTTTACACATTCTTGTTTTCTTTTAATTTCTTAGTATTTTTCTCTTTATTCCTATTGCTATTAAGGAAGGTTTTTGCCAATATATTTCTATCGTAAATATCGTTACTAATCACTAACGAATTACATACGTAGAATATCATACGTAAATGATATGATGTTTTTATTTAAATAATCACTTTAACTCTTAATTTTCATGATTGACACATGAATAACCAATTTCCAATTACTTAATTCGTTAACAATTGAAATGACAATAATTGTTGTTTAGATTTATCAAATCATCGGAACTAAATTCTATTTTGTAGAATCATAAAAATTAAATTCTAACTATTCAAACTATATGGACTAACTTCTAATTTTTTAAATCATAGAGAACAAACTTATAATTTACCCTAACTAATATTGACTTTAATTACATATCATTTTAAACTTCAACTTATTTTTGGGTCATTAACCTTTTAATCTCATTTTTATTAAAAAAAAATTCTCCAAACATTAATAATGAAAATATTTTAAACGCTTAGGATATATAAGTTAGTTGTGTACTTAAAACAATCCAAATAAAAAGTACTTCCGGGATATCATATATAACATGGTATAACCTATCAACTTAGTCGTCTCAATATATTAGAGCAATTTAACTCAATTCAACTTATATATTTTTGGATTGGTTTAATTTGAGTTAAGTTCTCAAATTAATATTTATCTCTTTTTCTCTCTTTTAAATGTTATTATAATTTATAAATATGTAAATAATAATAATAATAATAATAATAATAATAAAGAAAATTGTATAATATTAAATTTGAACCCAAATATTTTTTTGTTAGTTTATTTTCTCTATTAATATGTTAAAGTTTCATCTTATTATTTAATCTTACATATATATATATATATACAACATTATTCTTAGTTTGAGTTATATTGTGTTTGTAAAATATATATATATATATATATATATATTGTGTTGAAAGATCAAACAGAGAAAGTATAATTAAACTCTAACATTTTTTTAAGTCAAATGAGGAATGTATACATTCCAGATGTAAAATGAGCCAAAAAGTGGTTTTTTTGGTACCCTCCTAATGTAAATAATATTAAATGATTATAGAGCAAAATTTACCTTCACATTTTATCAAAAATTATATTGTGTTGAAAGATCCAAACAGAGAAAGTATAATTAAACTCAACATTTTTTTTTTTTTTGCGTCAAATGAGGAATGTGTACATTCCTAATGTAAAATGAGCCAAATGGTGGTGTGTTTTTTTGGTACCCTCCTAATGTAAGCAATATTAGATGATTATAGAGCAAAATTTACCTACACATTTTATTTAATTTTTGAATGTTTTCTGATTTTATTTTCACTCAATTATTGTTGAACATAAAAAAAAAAAATAGATAGTTAAAAAGTAATATTATTAAATATCAAACTGCTTCATTTCCAGCTCTTCAATTAAATAAATAAATAATAAATTGCTTTATTTCACACAGCTCATCCATAGAAAGTTCACTTTTGCCAAACTTTTAAGAATTATTTTTTCTTACCAAACAATTTAAAAAAAAAAGAAAAAGAAAAGATTTCTAGAATTCCACACAGTCTCTCTCTATATATAATATAATATAACACTTTATTTCTACTTCAAAGAAAAAAAGTCTTCTAAAAAATAAGAATAATAAATAGTTTGTTACTGGTTTTTAAGTGGCAGTCTTATTAATTATTTTGTTTTGAAAAATATTTAAGTCATGCTCACAATGATTTAAAAATTAATGTCACTTACGTGGTCCAAATTACATTCTATTTTATTTTAAATTAAAAAGATAAAAAAAATAAAATAAAGAAAAGTAGAATATAGTTTATATTCGGCCATATAAGTAGACATTAATTATTATTAAGTTATGTCCCGGCTTTGACCTAAATATTTCTCTTTTGTTTTTTACTTTATTATTGTTTAAATTTAAACCTAAACAATTATTTCATCTTCATCTATGATTATTTTACTTTAATATTTATATTTTACCTACATTTTTAAAAATCAATTCAAAATTTGGAAGCCAAAAGAAGTAGCTTCCAAACACTTACTTTGATTTTTAAAATTTGGATATGAACATACTTCTTCAAGTGAACATGAAATAATTTATAGAAAATTTTAGTTAAATAAGCTTAAATTCTAAAAAGAAAAAATCAAATAGTTATCGATTAGAATCTAAAATTTTATATGTTTTTTTAAAAAAAATTTAATTCATCAAACGAGCTCGTCCTCGCCATGAGTCGTGACCTGCAGCACCACTGGTGACAACGAATGTCCCCATCTCGTGCATCTCTTGCACATGATTCTGCCGCCACAAGTGGTGTCACGCGCCACTTGCGTGCGGTGGTTCTTCCTCCCTTCTTCTTCGGTTTTCCTCTGTGGCTATTGTGGGGTGATTTCCAAAAAGTAAAATATAATAAAAGAAACTTAATGTCCAACAAAATATGAGTAAATAATGATTTATGCAACCACCCAGTTTAAATTTAGAAAAAAAATAAAGGGAAGTATACTCTAATACCAATTTTTGGTTCGCAAAGCTCGTGTGAAAGTGTGGGTAAGGATTAACATCATACAACACGTGTTTATGTTTTTCCATGTAAACATATAATGGAAAGCAATAAAGTATTTAAAAAGTTGACGCCTCTAAATTAGGTTAACGACCCTTTGTCACCTTGGCTAACAAGCTTCTTCAATCTTTAAGGGCAGACTCCAAAAGATTTTCTAAACTATGTCTCAAACAAATCTATTGCCAGGTGGGAAGAAACTATGTAGCTTGAGAGAGAGAGTTTTGGAGAGAAACTTTTTCACCCAAAAGTTTGACGTTACAACAAAGTGATGTGGAAAGATGTATGCTTTTAGGGAGACCCCGAGTAGAGATGTCCACGGGCGGCATAGGGGAAGCCACCAAAATAAATTCTCGTCCTCGCAAAATTCACAAAAGTTTGACGCTATTTGTGAAACTTACTTTACCAACTAACCTACTACGACAATCTCCAACGAGGTAGGATTTTTAAGTCAGTTTGTTTGGCTACCCTCACTCATACTCATCAAAAGAAGCTTTCACAAGCAGGAGTCTGTACCACACTCAGTATTAAAGTGAAGTTTTCATAATACAACAAAGTTACGTAGTGACATCTTTTATTTTACGTAGT
>JBBMKA010000021.1:19216184-19237549 GCA_037833695.1 Sechiopsis laciniata | reverse complement strand
GACATCGTTTGTATTAGATAATTTCACTGGCATGTCACCAATGAGTGACTATGATCAAATTACTTGCTTCCAAAAGATAATACAACAAAGTTACGTAGTGACATCGTTTGTATTAGATAATTTCACTGGCATGTCACCAATGAGTGACTATGATCAAATTACTTGCTTCCAAAAGACAAGTGAGCCTTTCATCTCCACTTCACCTCACTGCTAACCATTAAACGATTCAACATAAGCTTCAGCAACATACTCTAAGTCTTTACACTCAGCTGCCACTGAACTCCATTTGTTATGCTCGTCTCTAAGCTCCTAAACCGCTTACGACCCGACAATGCCCAAGATCGCACATTTTTAATTTGATCAATTATTTCCTTTAAAGTTTAATAAGTGTCTCAATCATTTCCCTTAAGTTAAATTTTAGAAGGAAAAATAATCATTCTAAAAAGTTTTAAAGCTATTTATTCTTCTATCTCCATTTATTTATCTTTATTCTCGAGGTATTATCTAAAAGAATCAAGGTGCAATCTCTGCTCCTTCGATATTTTAATATTTTAATCAGAATTGGAAAATTAATTACTCCATCTTTTGCTTTTTAGAATGAAAAAAAACTGACCTATTCCAGCGTTCATGGAATATGCTTTTAAGAGAAACAAAAGTATTGAAAAAGAATCAAAATTAGAAAAATGGAAAGCAAGGCCGAGTCAATTCCTACCACAGGCGGGTAAAATGATGTAATTTTGCTTATTTTTTATTTTTATATAAAGAAGCTCTTTGATGAACCATAGCCTAGCAATGGTATAAAACTTTTAAATATATTTGTGAATGTTTTGAATAGTTCACATCTCACGTAACTATTTTTACCTAGTAATGAAACCATTGAACTATGTTTTCGTAATTCATTTAGCTGCTTCCATCTCAGTAATATTTCACATTATGATAAATAATACCTCTTCGTTATTGAATATATAATCAGATGCTGTTAAACTACTTTTTTTTTGTTGTCATGTGCAAATTTATTAAAATACTATAAAATTACAACATTATAGTCTACTAGGAGAAATGACATTCTTGGGACAATCTTTCCTTTAGGTCAACAAGTTAGGGAGCCTAACATTTAATTTAATTATTTAATTTCCTTATATTGTTTTTTCTTTAAAGAACCTTACATTTCATTGATAGTATGGAATGGGCTTCCACGTGGTGTTGACATTTCTATTTATCATTTAGAAAACCAAGGATCTTTGTTTGGATTCCAGCTTTATTAGTTCTCCTCAATTGTTGAACGGTTGAAATTTGACTTTAATATTTATTTTTACAAAAATGTAAGTAGAAATTCAAACATTTCATCTTTAAAGAAAAAAATGTGAATAAGTTCGCTAGATGAGTCTCGTAAACTCTTGCTCTTGTTGCTTTTGCTCCTTTTGCACCTCGTAAATGTCTTTTAGCTCGTTTCCGTTTTTCATATATAGGTTTATTATTTTAATCTTTTTCAATTTTATGTTAAATTTAATTTATCATTGTTATTCATTTTTTATTAATTAATTAGAAACAAAAATTTGACTTGATATGTTTATTCATATAAACATCCATTTACAATTTTTGGTTAAAACACTTTAAATTGGGTTTTTTTATATTAAATGAATTGTACGAAATTAATAGTATTTAAGCAAAAATCCAAAATATAGAACATTTAAGATAAAGTATTTTTATATAATTGTTAAATGATTAAAAAGAAATAATAATAAAAAATTCTCCAACCCTGCATATATTATATAAAAAAAGCTAAATATATAATTTAGTCTCCAATACATAGATATCTTTTAAGTTTAGTTCTTATATTTTCTAAAATAGACTTAATTTACTACGTTATGAAATGTTTATTTTTCTTAATTAATCCTTTAAAGGGTGTGTTTAACTTGTTACATTATTATAAACAAGAGATTATGATAAATAGAGCCATCTAATAAATCATGAGTTATTATAGACGGCATTTGTGGTTGTTAGGGACAAATAAGTACCCACAAATCTCTACAAACCTCCACATGACTTTGTTTTTTGTCATTACCTAAAAGACCTCACAAATGAAGGTGTTGTCCCCTCCTAATATACTAAAGATCTTCCTCCCTAACTTAGGGATGTGAGATACTGCCCAACAATCCTCCCCTCAAACAAAGTACACTCAAACCATATAGTTCTCTTCTTTGTTCCATACTCAGAGTCTTCCCCCACATTACTAAGTTAAGAGCTCGGCTTCGATACAATTTGTTAGGGACAAGAAATAATCACAAATCTCTCTACATTAATATGATATTATCCACTTTGGGAATCACCTCTTATCACTTTGTTTTAATTATCACTAAAAAGGCCTCATCTTAATGGAGTTTTTGTCCTCTCCTTATATACCGAAGATCTTCCTCCTAACTTAGCAATGTGGGATACTTTGTTTGCCAACAATCCTCTCTTTAAACAAAATACACACCCAAACCATACAGTTGCCTTCTTTCTTCCATACTTGGAGTCTTCCCCCATATCACTAAGTTAAGGGGTTGGCTCTGATACCATTTGTTAGGGACAAACAAACACCTACAAACCTCTACATTGATATGATATTGTCCAATTTGGGAATCACCCCTCATGATTTTATTTTTTCTCATCACTCAAAAGGCTTCACATCAATGGTAGTGTTGTCCCTTCTTTGTATACCCAAGATCTTCCTCTTAACTTAGGAATGTGAGATACTTGGTTTACCAAAAAATCCTCCCTTCAAATAAAGTACATCCAAACCATACAGTTGCCCTTCTTTGTTCCATACTGAGAGTCTTCCCCCACATCGCTAAGTTAAAAGCGAAGGCTGATACCACTTGTTAGGAACAACGAACATCCACAACTTTGTTAGCCTAACAATTATATACACATATTGTATTGGGTAAACAAAGTATCACAATACATTACTAAGTTTTGAGGAAGATATTGGGTATATAAGAAAGGGACGACACCTCCATTGATGTGAGACCTTTTGTGATGACCTAAAACAAAGCCATGATGGGTGATTCCCAAAGAGGAAAATATCATATCAATGTGGAGGGTTTGTGATTGTTTGTTGTCCCTAACAAATGTTATCAATACCAATCTCTTAACTGGGCGATGTGAGGGAAGATTTCCGGTATGGAACAAAGAAGGCAACCGTTTGGTTTGAGTGTACGTACTTTGTTTGAGGGGAGGATTGTTGGGCAAACAAAGTATCCCACATTGCTAAGTTAGGAGGAAGATCCTTGATATATAAGAAAGAGACAACGACTCCATTGAGATGAGACATTTTGGGTGATAACAAAAAATAAAGTCATGAAAGATAATTCTCAAAGTGGACAATATTATATCAATGTAGAACGTTTGTGATTGTTTGTTGTCCATAATAGTGGCCCAAGTTATCATAGCATTTTGGTGCATATTATGATGACAACAATGATGATAATAAATGGTATTTAGGATGCAGATTATTATAACAAAGATTATGAAAAAAAAAATCATAAGTTTTTTAATAATTTGGATTTATTTAAAATAAATATAAATAATTAACAAATTATTTTTTTTAACTTATAATTAATATTGAATATAATAATAATAAATCAATATTCTTTTTCTAACAAATGGGTTTTTTTTTTATATATATAATTTTATTTTACCTAATTTGATATTGGTAGAGTTTTAATTTAAGAATCTTCAATAAAATATGATTTTTTCTAATTAAAATGTATTATTTTAATTACATAAATAAAAACAATTATCTAGTTACATAAATAATACATTATTCTAATTAGTAAAAAAAATTTAAAATAATAAAAATAATACATTTTAATTAGAAAAAAAATTATCTAGTTAGTAAAAAAAGTGTTAAATAATAAAAATGATGAAATTTGAAACTTACATAAATAAAAACATATATTCACATTAGTTAGTTTTTATTTTTAGGAAAATCTAATAATTGGATTTTCAACAGCCATGAGTTAATTAAAGAAAAAACAATACACATAAATTAGAAATTGTTAATAGAGTAGTTATTGGTTTTCATACATTTGAAATTACGAATAAATTAGTAATTAGTTGGAAAATTCTTACGGAATATTTAGAAATATATTTTAAAAATGAAATAAAAAGTTTAGATCAACAAGCACGAAAGTTGAAGTAAAAGGGCACACAAATTTAAATAAATGGACACACAAATTTAAGTTAATTCATCAATAATATAATTGGTTGGCCAAAATACCTCCTGTTACACATGGTTAAAAATTAACTGACAAAATTATTATATTATCGAATTTTACTTTATAATTTTTTTGTTGTTCAACAATATTTGAGAGAACAAGAATTGAAAGTTATAATCTTAGGTTATCCAGTCATAGATGTCTTTACTTTTATCAGAAAATTTTGTTTTTTAATTGAGTTTGAAATTTCACTAAATTTTTATTTGTTAAAATAGACACCCATCAATATGATTTCCTAGTAAGAACTGAGTTTTTTTTTTTTTTTTTTTTTCTTTGATAAAATAGTAAGTACTGACTTTCTAATTTGATAAAATTTCAAAAAAAAAAAAAAAAAACTTTCTAATTTGATATATCTTTTTCTAATTGCATTGCATTTGAAATATAAATGGGTCCTACTAAATTATTTTAGTTATTAGATATACATCAAATCAATAAGTATGTTGGAACTCAACTAGTGTGTCGGCAATCGGCATATAGTTTTCAATTAAATAAAACAAACCGTTCATTTTACGCTAATCACTTCATTAAACTTACTAATGTAAATGTAATAACTGCAGGGAGAAAACCGTCCAAATGTAATATTGTTCCAAACCCTTATCTTTTTTTTTATTCAATACAAGGACAGGAGAATCGAATATGTAATCTCATAGTTATTATGTTGTATAATATGCCATTAGAGCACTGCTCATACTTCCAAATGTAATATTGTTCCAAACCTTTATCTTTAATATTATACAATAATGCTAAATATAGTTTGGAGAGAGTACCAAAATAATTCTAATAAGGGAGATGAAGATCTACCCCTGTGTGGGAGAAGAGCCCTCTGCCTAGTTTTATTTAATCATTGTATAGTTTTTACTATTTAGAAGATAAATTTATTCTATTTCTATTTTAAATGTTGTTGAATAAAAAAAAAAAATTTAAAAATATATTCTTCTCGTTCATTTAAAAAATTGAATATTTTAAACTAAGTTTTAAAAAGATCTTTTAGTATTTTAAACAAAGTTTGTAAGAAAGATATTCTTTTGATTAAAAATAAAAAGAGAAATTCTGAATTTGAAGTATTGAAACGATTAAAAATGAGTTAAAAGGACAAAAATTGGAGCATCTATGAACCTTGGATTCTGGTTGAGTTATTGTTATATTTGAGTGGAAGCTAAAGAAAAAGCAAAAAGTTAAGGAAAAAAGTTACTTTACAAAGGCCATTCTCTGGCGGCAAAGTCTCTTTTAGTAACCTCTTTCAAATGGAAGAATGATTCTTTTTTTTTTTTTTAAACCAGGAAAATGGAAGAATGATTCAGGGGTAAAAATGGAAATTTTAGGAACAATTTGCATTTTTCACCAATTGGTTATAAGTTAGAAGTTTAATACATATATTCTTAATCGATTTTCGAAATACTTGTTTCCTTGTGAATAAGGTTGCAAACCTTTCTTAGTGATATACATGACACCATTTGGAGGCACAAAATTTTAGTTTAAACAGTATTGAAATGAAAAAAAAAATTGTACTACATATATTACTAAGGAGAGCTTGTCTCCTTATTCATAAGAAGATAAGTATTTATAATACTCCTAGGTTTTTTTTAATATTACAACATTACAAATGTGAAGGGAAGAATTTGAACCTCAAATCAATGAAAAGAATTTACTACCTAAACAATGAATAGGGTTTTATCAAAGCTAAGTAGATGGTCCCAAGTTCTAGTGCCATTCTTTTTTATTGCATTTGACCCACTAGTGTCTAGAGGGCGAGGTGACTATTAACCAATAATATAGTTCATCATAATTTATACTTTTTGATATGTTATCATGAGTTTAAGTAGTTGTTAAATGAATTGTAAATTAAGTTTAAACAATATATTATAAAATGTCAATACAAATCTATATATTTAAAGATGTTTTCCTTATAGTAATGATAATATATTAAAACGACTCGTGATGATCGTATAATACACTTTTGTACGAAGCTTAAAAGGGAAAAATGATGATATACACATTAAATGGATGCAAAAGTTGATAAAGCAATCAATTTTGCAATGAGATTAGAAATGACAAAGGTAAAGAAAATGTTGGTAGTAATGTAATGTGCCAACCCAACTATATTATAGACATTGAAATGCAAAAACACCAGATTTGAATCATTTTTATTCTTTTTTAATAATGGTCCACTTCAAAAGTAAATTGTTTTTGGCATTCCCTTCCATCATTTTTCCTTGTATGAACTGTTGATGGTGCTAAAGAAAAAATTGTCCCCATCATTTTCATTCTCTCACTTTATCTCAGCATTTACCCTTTATTTTATTTATTTCACCTTTTAAACTGCATTGAAAGAGAATGAAATATTATGATTTCAACATTATTTGAGGGAAAAATGAGTGAGCTATACATGATAAAAGAAAGAAAAATACATAATTTTGAATTTTCATGGACTTCAATGTAGAGATCATTTATGACATTAGCTTTTATTTATTTTGATATATATTATTAGTATTGCACTATGTGTAGAAGCGTTTAATTGATTGTTAATTAAACTTCTATTATGATTATGGTAGGTATTTGAATTCTACATATTTTATTACTGAAGATTATTAGATTGAAGAATTATGTTAGAGAGGCTCAATTGAAAAAGGTTCAATTATTACCTAATTCAACTATAATTGACATCTACTCTTACTTAATTCAAGACTTTATACTATTAATTTTACACTAAAAAAAAAAAGAGAAACTCAAGTGAAAAGTATGAAATGAGATAAATTATTGAGAAACAAAAAAAGTTTAGTAATTATATGGTGTTCAAAATCGAGTTTAACGTACCAAAGATTAAAGAAGATACGTAAATATCAACCATAATTAAAAACGATAAGTAATAATAGACAGAATTAATTAGAAATGTCTTCCCAAATAGTTGATTAATATAATATGGGTGACTAATATCCAACTCATAGAAAGTGTGTGTCACATTCATGAGCACCATTGCGTGGCATCTAAAGTCTTGGTTTTATTATTAAAATGTCATCTCCTTGTGTAAGATAAGTCCATATGTTAATAGATTGTAGTACTAAAATATTTATATATAGTTCTAGAAACATTTTCAAATAAAATAAAATTGATTTGCATACAAAAATATTTAAGATTAGGAATAATGATAGTTTAAAGGAAGAGAAAATAGGTGATTTATTAGAGGAAAAAAAACGTGGAAAGGTGATTTTTTGCTTAAAATTTCAAATACCGCCACCATTTGCGATAAGATTGAGAGTGGAAGAGAGGGAAAAAAGGTCGCCTTGAATTAAATCAATTTGCTTAAATTTCAAACTTGACTTACCCAATTTATTTTCTTTCTTTTTGTTTTGTGAATGACAAAAGAAAACAAATTAAGAAACAATATTACTCCATGCACTTGAAAAAAATTGACTATTATATGTTATTCTTGTCTTTTTATTCGTTTATTATTTTTTTTAATCAATTAGCAAACACGAGTCTAAGACAAATATTGGAATCTTTGGCCATAATTATCCAAAAACTAAAAATCTTCTATTGATGGAGAATAATTTTATATGAAATGATTTAGGATAAAGCTAGAATCAAATAACGCTATCATACCCAGCTCATCGAAGTTGATTTAGAGCTAAATGATGTTAGGTTGTTTAGTCTCTTAAAAGATATTAGGTTTGGGTACCTTTACCATTCGAGTGATCTGGAACCATATCACACATTAAAAGCATGCTTAGCAAGAGTAATCTATGATTAGAAATGCATACACAAACCCAAACATACTCTAAAATCACTTGCTGCTAAAGTAAAATAATTTGGGTTACCTTATTAGAAATGTTCACTTATTGCTTTTGTTATAACTTCTTTACTTTTTGCCTAGGTTAGATTATAATACAACCTCTCTCTAATCTATATTTGCAAGAACTTACATTTCTACGAAGTAGTCGAGTTACTCATGAGTCACTATGGTTCGATCTAATGCTCTGTCATATGCTACAATTATTATTATTGTTTTTTTTTTTTTGTAGTTGATTTTAGATTGGTATTGTAAACGTATTTGAGTGAACATCTCGATAAGGTCCACTGTGTAGTCAATCTATCATTTTCCCTATACATATGAACTATTGTATCGATGAAAACACGCCACTAAAGGTCAGTTGGTGACCCTCTTAACACACACATGACACCTTGGTAATATTGTAATATATGAGAGTGCAATCCTAGAGCCTCATCATAAAGTGGTGACCTTCTATAACATCACACATTAAAATATATAATAAGGGTACGACCCCAAAGCCATAACATCTATGTGAGGTACAACCTCACTAACACCAATACACATCCAAGGTGTGATCCCATAGCATCACTATCATCATAGGGGGAGCACAACCCTGAATTCACATACTATAGTATGAATAGAAAATTAACAACTTACCATTTATACATTGTCAAGTCACTCCTATCTAAACCTTGTCACATCACCTTAGATAAACTGGTCCCATTTTATGATTGAGGTACAAATAGGGTTTGGGGAGGCATCATTGCCACCTCAAACACTAACTCCAACACTTAGTCCATTGCCTAGTATCTCATTTCAACCTAAGCCCCCACATGGATTGAGTTCCAAGAAACCTCACTAGCTAACCCAAAATTACAAGTAGCCCTACATTGTATCTTGTGTGTCGAGCTCACAAAAATTGATGTTAAGGGACGACAAACCTATTTAGATCTCTACATTGGTATGATATTGTCCACTTTAAACATAAGTTATCGTGACTTTGTTTTTTGTTTCATCCAAAAGTTTTCATACCAATGGAGATGTTTATCCTTTCTTATCAACCTATGATCTATCCCTTATTTAAACAATGCGAGATTACCACTTTATTTGTATTCCCAATAAGTGGTTTTCACTGGCTCATTTCTTTGTCCCAAATGGTTCACTAAGCAAATACATAATTGGACACGCACACTACAAGTTCAAGAGCAATTGAGGTAATATTTCCCCCACCAAAAGCTTAACTCGTCTATGACCAATAAATAGGTAGCTTGCAATTTAGCCAATTTGGTTCAAACCAAACTATAAAAAACCAGTCAAATAGACCCATTAACTTGTAGATTTTTATAATATAGTAAAAATTTATTGAACAAAATTAAAGGTTAAAAAATCTATTAAACATTTTAAAATTTCAAATTTTTTAGATATAAAATTTAAAGTCCACAGACCTATTAAACACCAACAAATCAAAAGTTAAAAAACTAAAATGATAACATACCTTAAACCAATTTTGGTCTAGATATTTCCCATTGATATGGATGAACAATCTAGGCACATGATCATATGGGGAGAAAATAAAGAGACTTTCCCCTTTAAGTATGATAAAGAATTGTTTTTCTAACATTTTTTTTTCCTTTATTTACAAATGTTCAAACAAATTTACACACACTTGGCCCATTATAACGAGATAATCCATTTTTTTTAATTCAGATAGAATATCTAACTCTATAATATTTGATTGTAAAGAAACTCGCCAAAAATTATTTCCTCGATAAATAATTACTATAAATTGAATCATTATTTTTTTTAGTTCCTCGAACCAAGTTTTTCCTAAATCCATTATTAAATTTCACCTGCTCAGCTTTGGTCAGATGCATGCTAGAACAGTACAAATTACAATGGTAAGTTGTCAAAATGACGGTGGAGTGAAAAAACTATCTACCCCTTGACATAACAATCAAAGCTGCTAAGAAATATCTTTTCTCAAAAAAAAAAAAAAAAAAAAATCAATCTAAGAGTAACCAGAAATAACTAGCCCTTTCTATGGTAGCATTGACTGTATGAATGAAGGAGTGAATTCAAGCTATGAATACACATTTCGCTTTCTGTTCATTTACAAATTACAAAACACCAGCACCATCCATATATCTTATTAACATAAGAACTATCAATTAGAATATAATTCAATTAGTTAAACAGTCTCTTATTTTATGAGTGCTAGATTCAAATCACCACTTGAAAGAATGCAATATTGTAAAAGAAAAAAAGAAGCATGATGAGGAAGTTGGAGTACCAGACATTCAGGCTGTAGAAAATGAAATTCTGGCCTATGACATAAGGTTAGCAAGCCAGATAAAGTTCTGCATCTCTTGTGTATCCTGAAGTAAATGAGAAAAATTTCCATACAGAGTGAACATAAACTCAATCACATACCACTTCTACATCTTCCATGATTTAGGAGAAAGAAATTTCAGACCTAAAAAAAGATTAAAGAAGTACCTTCAAAAACAAATTCGGAAACCCAAAGGAACATAAGAAAAGCCAATGGGGGGATGAGCTTTCCTCACATTACACTATAAACCCTTGGCTTTTCCAGGAAAAGAAAAACATGCGGCAGCTATTTCGAATAACAATTGGGCTGGCTTAGAGGGTTTTTTTTTAAGGATATCTACGAGTGCCTAGGCCAACTTACACGCATCTCAACTCATCTCGACTCTTCTCATGAGACAACCATCTGACTTTACAACTTTTTTTTTTTTTTGACATCCATGACTGTCCAGGCCAGCTTGTGCTCACCTCGACTAATGTCACGGGACATACCACCTGATCTTACAACATTTGGATGTCAAGGAAACTCGTAGGAAATTAATTCCTAAGTAGGTGGCTACCATAGATTGAACTCATCATGATAGAATTTAATTCTTAATTAGATGGCCACTGTGGAATGTGTTAGAGTTTATTAGTCGTTTAGTGCTATATTAAGGTTTTATTCTTTATTGTAATTTTATATTCTTAATTAGGATTTCCATGTTGGATTAGGACATTGTTTAGGGTTTCCAAGTAGGATTAGGACTTCTTATGTTCTTATATGTGTTTACTCTTATGAATAAGATAGGACGACTATTCAATCTCTTTGAAGTTTACATGGTATCAGAGCTCTATAATATTAAGAGATCAGAAGTCCCACTGCCAAAGTTGCCGCCATATCCGACAAATTTCTTTTCTCAACACCTCCAACTGAAAACAGTAGCCCATGCATTGCTCGAATTTGTTTGAAGCACACGTGCCGCCTAAAGGTTCAAACGTTGCCGCAACTCTTCGGCGTGTCAGGGTGGATGCAACATCCTTATCTCGTTCTGATTGCGGGATTTTTGGTGCCTCGATGATCCCGGCTTGATGTTGTATAGTTTATTTGTTGGTGGATATCGTTTCAATGAGTTTAAGCATCGACTAGTTGGATTTCCAGCAAGCATATAACCAACACTTGGTTACAAGATTTTTTTTTTTTTTTAGAACAGACTTGGTTACAAGATTGTTGATTGATGCTATTTTTTGCTACTTTTTAAAGAGTTTCTGATCTTCGAAGTTTTATCAAATTTTTTGGTGTTTGCATTAGTATGGTTAAGTCTTGCTGGGGGTTTGCGTCAATTAAGATCAGTTATGGGCTTGGTGAATTTGATTTGCAGCGTGTTAGTAAAGTTTGAAACATATTGGTTTACACATTTGTGTTGCATTGTTGATACATATTTGTTTGGTTTTAAAGTTTGGTTATATAAAGAGTTGTGTGGATAGTCTTGAAAGTGTGACTAAAGTTGTTGATCTGATTCTGTACTACGTTTGTCTACGACATTGTCTTCAGTATGATTTAGGTAACATGATATGTTGTCTACTTTCATCGTCCACCAAATGGGTCATCATATGATAGGTAATCTTAGTTCGTTTTCGACTAGATTGTCTATTGCTTCTATAGTGGATGTTACTTTAGCAGATGGATCCAAAATCTCTGGTCTAAGATTTGCACAGTCAATCTCACCCTATCTCTTTGTCTGACTTTTGTTCTTCATTTACTACAATTGTCCTTTAACTTGATATCTGTTAGTCAACTCACTCATGATCTTAATTGTTAATTGTTATATCTCATTTTATCCTTATTCTGGTTTGTTTCAGGATCTTGTGGCAAAGAAGATCATTGGGAAAGGACATGAATCAAGAACCTTTATATTTTCGAGAGTCAAGTACCAAAAAGTGTTCCCTATTCGGGAGGTGGTCTCTTTTCGATGTTCATTACCCTCAATTTAATAATATGTCTTCTTGGAATTGTGATTCATGTCAGGTTTTCAAGTTTCACCGCCATAGCTCTAGTTCTAGAATTGATAAACAAGCGAGTTCTCCTTTTCAGTTAGTTCAATCTAATATTTGGGTTGTTGTCCTTGTGTCCAAAATTGGGTTTCAATATTTCGTATCTTTTGCTAATGTCAACTCCTGTATGACCTGACTATACTTTATGAAAAATTGATTTGAGTTACTATCTCATTTATGTAACTTTCATGCCGAAATTGAAACTCAATTTGGTGTTTCTCTTAAAATTTGAAGGAGTGACAATGCGAGTGATTACTTTATGCAGAAACGCTCTAAGTTATATCTTTCTAAGCATGAAACTACTCATCAGTCAACACTCCGTCCCAAAATGAGGTTACTAAACAGAAAAATAGGCATCTTCTTGAAGCAGTCATATAAGGATGGAGTACTTCCCCGACACTGATTGGCTGGATCAAGAAAGGATAGAAGATCCATTTCTCGATATTGTGTTTTTGTCGGAGGTAGTTTGATTTCATGGAAGAGTAAGATACAAAACGTTGTCTCGCAATCAAGTGCTAAAATCACAATACCGAGATATGGCACAGTCGATATGTGAAGTAATGTGGATACATCAACTAATAATTGAATTAGACTTCAACATTCCTACTCCAATCAAGTTGTGGTGTGACAAGCAAGCTGCTATTCATATAGTATCCAATCCAGTATTTTTTTTGTTAACATTCGTGACTGTCCTGGTAAGTTTGCGCGTACCTCGACTATTGTCACGAGACATACCGCCTGACCCCTACAACATTTGGATGTCAAGAAAACTCGTAGGAAATTAATTCCTGAGTACGTAGCCACCATGGATTGAACTCATCACTTCTTAGTTTCCCAAGACCCTCTTGATCACTAGGCCACTTCATAATGGTATGTATCCAATCAAGTATTTCATGAGCGAACTAAGCATATTAAGATTGATTGTCACTTTGTTAGTGAGAAAATACAGCAAGATATATCCACTAGATATGTGAAGTAGAGAGACCAGTTAAGAGACATTCTCACGAAGCTTTAAATGAAGTGCGAGTGAATTATCTTTGAAACAAGTTGGGCATGATTAACATATATGCTTCATCTCGAGGAAAGTGGTATATTAAGGTTTTGTTCTTTATGTAATTTTATGTTCTTAGTTAGGATTTCTTATGGGATTAGGACTTTGTTTAGGGTTTCCTTGTAGGATTAGAACTTTTCTTACGGTTTACAAGTAGAATTAGGACTTCTTATATCCTATATATGTGTTTACTTTCATAAACTGGATATGATGACAATTCAGCCTCTTTGAAGTTTACCGAATGAAACTGTAACTTCTTAGTTTTCCAAAGCCCTCTTGAATAGTAGGCCAATCTGGGCTAGCTTAGGGTTAAGCCATGACATGCTTAAAACATTGACATAGTTCCATGGGAAGAGAGAAACATGAGGGATTCATACTTGAAATTGAACATTAATACCTTCAAGGTTAGGAAACCCCAAAAAAGTAGTTTAAATCTCTCAGTGTGCCTAAGTGGTGGGGGTGGTTTCTCAATTCTCATCCAAATAATCTTGACGAGATTGTCATGAAGTATGGTATTGCTGCTAAGATGCTATGTCCATAATTTCACAAGTATGTCCTCCAACAATATCCACCTTCTATATCCAAAGTTCAATCAACGGTAAAAAAGTGATAATTGAATTTAAAACTACAGATCTGTTGGTCTATCAACTCAAAACTGAAGGTTTATACCTGACTATAATATATCCATCAACCTAAGAGTCTTAAAGTTTTTCATAATAAATAAAAATGCCTCAAATTTATGTACGCCGGCCCCATATTTGGAGAGATCCTAACCCTACTAGTTAAGTCCAAGACTAACTCCTTAAAAGTACAAGGCTTACCAAACTTTTTATAGCGAGCACCCTAATTAATTTTCTATTCCTTCTATCTACTTAAAGATCTATGAATTCGCTTATAAGTATGCGTTTATTCAAGACAAAGGACCTTAGTCTCATAAGTTGGTATATGAATTTAACATACGAGGAATGGAGAATTCCAAACAGCTACATGTTAAATTGCACAACAAAGCCTCACCCCAGTATCCAACGAAGATAACTTAGAAGCTTCAAAATCTTGTTCATTATAAATGCAAGAAATGCACAGAATTCAAACAGAGAGCAAAACTATGTCCCCGTGCTAAATCAGTACTAAAATTTACAAACGACAATGTTTCCTCAAAACTCATTAAGAAAAAAGAACATTAAAAAGCTATAACTATAAGGCAAAAGAAAACATACTGTATGCACTGATTCCCTGTGCCTCCACTGCCTTAAAACTAAAAACTATTTCTATCATCTCAGAACCTGACAGAAGCTATGGCATCTCAAATGCAGAAAGGTGCAAGTTTTAAATGCATCTCTGCACTCCACCAAGCATCAAAGATCTTTTTTGCAACAAATTGGGAGAGATCTAATTAGAGTAAACTGAAAACCTTATTAAGAAAAGAAAGTACATAGAAGAAAAATGGAGTATAGAACCAACCTTTCAACGCCCCTCTTTTTACTCAATTCAGTGCATTAGAAACTCTTACACCGTGGCAAAGGATCTGTTATGCATCTTAAACACATGCAACATAATTAATCCTATGATACCAAAAATATATCAGGAAGATTTAGAAGATAAAGTATATGCACATAAGGTTCTCTTATACCATGAAGCTAAGATAAAAAGAAACTATTACTGATCATTTTTGCAATTTAAGCTAAGAAACACATACAAAGCACCAAATTCATCGTTACCCAGAAAACCACAGTTTTCAATACACCCTGAATCCATCCACACATATTCATTCCAGTTTCATCCCATCACAATCCCAAATCTTTCCAATTAATATTAGCATTAGTTGGGAAGTATGCGAACATCACCCACATCCATCCCACCAAAATCCAAACAAGTCTAGTAATCTGAAACCAATTAACAGAAATTGGAAAGAAAAAACAACAAAGATCGCCACAAATTACTTCAGAAAGCATTCAAGTAAGACACACAAAACAAATAATCCATTACTTCCCTCGTCATTTGGCGACCAATCGAGCAATGAAATCCTCATACCGAATTCTACCATCGGGTCCGACCTCCACTTCTCGAATCCACTCATCAAACTCCGCCAGCTCCAGCTTCTCACCAATACTCGTCAAAATGTGTCGGAGCTCGGAGACGAGGACGTAGCCGGTGTTGTCCTTGTCGAGAACCTTAAAGGCATCGCGAAGCTGGCGATCGAAGGGCTCGTGGTTCATGTGCTTGGACATGACCTCGAGGAAGCGATTGAAATCAAAGGGGGAAGTGAGATTTTCCTCGGCGACAATGGCTTTGAGTTGGGCTTGAGTGGGGTTGCCGCCGAGAGAGCGCATCAGAATCCCTAGCTCCGATGGGGCGATCCGGCCATCGGCGTCGGTATCAAAGAGGGTGAAGGCCTCTCTCATGGAGGATTTCTTGTCATCGCTCAGATCTTTGCCCATCTCTCTGGTTTCGATTTAGGTTTGAATCTTCACAGATTTTTCTTCTTTCTGTTTGACGCTCGCCTGAGAGAAAATGCGAGCTGACTTCTCTTTTTTGGGTGATTTTTGTTTTATGAAAACCGAAAGTGGAAAATGACCCCAAAAGAATTAAACTTGGTTGTGCCTTTTTGGGACAATATTGAAAATGGAAAAAAAAAAAATAATGAGGGAAAACAAATTTTGCTAAATTTAATTTGAATCTAATAGATCTATGAATTTAAATAGTGTTTCATACGAGTGTTATCCATTCTTCGAAAAATTGCTTCGATCTATTAGTAGGTTTTCAAGTATATATGGATCGGTTGGTTAGAAAAATAATTAACCAAAATTTTGTTGACCAAGTCGGTTAATCGATCAGTTAACATTATTGTAAAATTAACTTAAATTTAAATGTGTATGATTAGCTATGCTCAATTTTTAAATCAATTCTCAAAATTTTATTAAAAAATTGTATGATGTATATATTTAAAATAATAATAATAATAATAATAATAATATGAATATGAATATTTGATTTAACCAATTTTAACCAACTTTTCATTCCAAGGTTTTCAATTAAATGTTCTACACTTTAAAACATAGCTATCACATTCAAATGATAATTGAACTTCCTTCCAACAACACAGAATAGGAAATTTATCAAAGAATCATAATACACCCATTTTATATCCTTAACTTAAACATTCAATAAGCCAAAAATCCTCACACACTTCACTTGCTTCATTGAGACCTTTAACCAAGTTTACAATCACAGCCCAACCTATTTGATGGATCCACATCTAGCAGCTACACACAAATAGCATCCACAATGAAATCATAATCCAAGGACTCCTCTTACTTTCATGTCATCACTTTCCCTTACCCAACAATTATTTTAGAGTTCAAACTTTATTGCTCAAAACGAACAACACATTTACCTAATCAAGTTTAAACTTTATAGCTCGAATAATCAACAACGCAATCGCTATTCTTGGAAATGGTCGCACACAAATCCCATACGCACTTCCACGTGGCTTTGAATTTGAGTTTAGCTGGCATCTCCTCTTTCTCCCTTCTTCAACGCTTTCTCTATTTCTCTTTTTTCTTTTCTTTTTTTTAAGAAACTAACCTCAATATACATATAAATATCAACAAATAAATATATATAATTATATATTGGAATCTTACATATTAATTACTATTTGTTCCTAAACTATTGCTTATCATGTGCTTAATTAAGAACTTAAATATGTATGAGAATGCGAAAGACAAATAAAGAGATAAAAAAATAAACTTCTTGCATATAAATTCAAGTGTTTAGGTTACAACCTACTCCTAATAAATAAAAAACAAGTGTTGAAGGGAAATCCTATCTATAAAGCAGTAAATAAAGCAAAATAAAAGTGGGCTGCTTGCTTGGTTTCTGCATATGACATACATGGCGGAGGGTTCAATCAATACCACTCGGCAACCTCACAATTCAATCATCTGTTAAACCCTAGGAAACCAACACCCGTGATCATCGATCATTCAGTGTCTGTCTTGCTTGTAGTCCAAATATGAATATTCAAAGATTCTCGAAGTTTTGAATTTATCTTTACGCACCATAAAAGATACTCCTAGATTCTTGCAAATCTGCCATAATCATTTGGTTATATACTAATGAACATTTTAGTGTTTATAAAATATTTGTCTGGTAATATACTTCTATTTTTTGAAATATTTAGTTTTTTATCCTTATTTGATTTTATAACGGCTAATCATTTAAAAAAAATAGATGCTATTTTAACGATAAGTTTTACTAAAAAACAAAAAATGTATGATTTTTGTATATGACATGGAAAATATTATAAGAATACTTACCTTTTATTTCTATCAAAATTATAATTAAAAATAATATTGAACAAATAATCCACTATTAATATATGATGACTGCTAAAGAAAATGAACACATAACATAAACAACTAATAAATCTCAAAAAAAAAAAAAAAAAAAAAAAACATAAACAACTAATAACAATTGGTTATGGAAGCAAGAAGGGAAGGTGGTGATGGAAGTGTACAACTTTTGTAGGAAAAAATGGATACCAACTGTAATTATCGGTGGATCATAATGATGATGTTTATATTAATTTCCATCCATAATTTTGCACGTTCAATTTATTGAATTGATTAGTCATTTAAATTTTGTACCTTCATTTTTATGAATGGAATAGTCATTTGGTTAATCCTCAAAAAAAAAAAAAAAAAGAAAGAAAAATAGTCATTTAGTTATGTATTAATGAACATTTTACTATTTATAAAAATATTTATATGGTTTTTTTTTTTTTTGAAAGAAAATATTTATATGTTATTAGATACTTGTATCTTTTCGACATGTTTACTTTTTTTTTATCCTTGTTTGATTTCATAATACTAAAAAAAGTTATAAAAATAATGATACTATTTTAATAACATACTTTACAATAAATAAATATATATAATTTTATAATTGTTGTATATGAAATTAAAAATATTATAAGAATGCTTCATTTTTATTATTATTAAAAATAATATTGAACAAATAATCAATTATAAATAAATGGTACTAGCTAAAGAAAATGAACTCATAACATAAAGAACAATTAAGAGTACTGTATTATGGAAGAAGAGAAGGTGATCAATTATGGTAGTGAAGTGTGCCACAACATTTTGGAGGAGAAAATGGACATTTTCAATATGCCAATTGTAACTATTCGTGAAATAAAATGATGATATTCATATGAATTTCCATCCTTATTTTACACTTTTAATTTAATGAATTGATTAGTCCTTTAATTTTGTACTTTCATTTTTATGAATTGAATAGTTATTTGGTTATATATTAATAAACATTTTACTATTTATAAAATATTTATATATTAATAGATACTTGTATTTTTTTTTTTCCACATGTTTATTTTCTTATCCTTATTTTATTTCACAATGACTAATAAATTTTTAAAAGGGAATTTTGCATGTACAATAAAAAATGACAAAATATTTCTATCTATATATAGCATAAAATCAAAAATAACTTATTTATAACACAAAATTCAAATTGATTTCTATCGCTCAAAGAATTCAATCAGTGATAAAATTCTATCACTCGTTGAGTTCTATCAGTGATGATGAATTATTTTAGAAATTGTGTGCAAATATAATACAAGAAATAGAACTGTGTTGTTGAGGTTAAATTCTCTTTTTTTTAAAAAAAAATATAATTAAAAAAAAAATAGTGAAGAAAGAATGAAGTACTATAAATACATGATGATTGGTAAAGAAAATGAAAAGATAAGGTAAAAATAGTTAGGTATGGAAGGAAGGAAAGAAGGTGGAGAAGAAAAGGTGGGAATGGCAGTGTGTGGAAGGAAGTTTTGGAGGAGAGAATGGACATTCTCGGATATGCGTTCTGCTTTCTACATCTTAACAACACACTTAGTTTGTATTTTTGCACCTTTCAATTTTACTTGGAAAGCTTTCTGGCTTTCCTTCACCCTTTATATCATTGTTGGTCTTTTTGGAATGACTCTCTCCTATCATAGAAATCTCTCCCACAACAGCTTCAAACTTCCTAAATGGCTCGAGTATTTTTTCGCCTATATCGGTGTTATGGCACTTCAGGTTTCCTCTCTCCCTTTTACCAACTTTATAACTTTCGAATATTCTATTAAACTTTCGTAACCTATCATCCCTAAACTATAATATTTTTTAGGTAAAGTGTTGATTACGTTATTGCAACCTTTTATAATGTATAAGAGATTTATTTTTTTCCCCAGTTACCAAGTTCTAAGATATTGAATTGGTTTTGAAAATGATAGGGCGATCCGATCGAATGGGTGAGTATACACCGATATCACCATCAATTCGTTGAGACCGAAAGAGACCCTCATAGTCCAATCCAAGGATTTTGGTATAGCCATATCGGTTGGACAATGGACTCCTATGCTTTAACTAAGCGAGTTAGTCCAAGACGTGGTGAGGATATTCAAGAGAGAGATACAAATATCTTGCAACTAAGATTTAAGGATGGAAGACCAAATAATGTTGGCGACTTAGAGAAGCAATTTTTCTATAGATTTATTCGAAAAACGTATATACTCCACGTTGTAGCCTTTGGGGCTGTGCTGTATCTGGTGGGAGGAATTCCATTCGTAGTTTGGTCATTGGTACGTATAAGTACTAATCACTTGATCTTACATTTTCTTTCAATTATTTTTTCTTTTCCATTCATTTGTATCTAAGAGAGGAAACTAATTTATTTGTACTTTTGTAGGGTGTTGCAAGCACATTCGGAACCCATGCATACCATTTGCTTAATTCTGCATGCCATATTTGGGGAAAGCAAGCATGGAACACTCATGATTCGTCTAAAAATAATTGGTACATTCCAAACATTTAGGACACGTTTGAGGGGTGGGTTTGAGTAACGATGAGATGGGATGGAAAGACTTGTTAAATTCAATTTGATCCACGGAGAAGAAATAAACCCGTAAGAAAGGGATGAATTGGCCCGTAGAGACCACGCACTGAGTTATCTCGCCATGTGGCACTTTTTTTTTTTTTTTTTTTTTGTAAATTTCTTTTTAAACAAACATCATTATTTTCACTTTTTTCTTACTTGATATTTAACAATTTTCATTTTTTCCCTTATGCAATCTTTTTCATTTAATGTTCTTTTTTTGGAAAATATTTCATTTAATATTTTTCTTTTGTTCCTTATATGTCTTTCTTATTTAATGATTTATATATATATATATATATATATATATATTTTAGTTTACCTTTTATTTGAGTTTTATATTTATATAATTTTATTTTCCAATTATTTTTTGTTTTGAAATATTTTAGTTTTTAATTGAATGTTTTCTTCTTTAATTTTTTTGTCTAGTTTTTTTTTTTATTGTATTTATTGAAAAGTAAATGATCAAAATTGATAATTGTTCATTTTTAAATTTTTTTTTTTTTGAATTTTTTTAAAATATTATTTAAAGTTAAGTTTGTTGATCATGTTAACTTATTTGATTATATTCATTTATAGTATATTATTGTGTATCGTATTCTTTTCAAATGCAATCTTAACTACGTTTTGTTTTATAAATATATCATATCCTTAAAATTTATTAAGATTATATATTTGAAATTTTAATTATTAAATAATTAAACTAATTAAGTATTTAAAAAATTAAATATCATTACTAAATAATTAAACTAATTAAATTTTTATATTTTATTCTAAATCATCTTGTTTTAAATTTTTAAACTTAATTTTTTTTTATGTATAATTTATTATAATGAAATTATTTTGATTATTATTATTATTTAAAATATTAAATTTATTATTTGAATTATTTTTGAGATAATTTAAATACATATTATATACTTTATTTTGGTTAAATACAATAATTCTAAACTAATTTATATAACTAAATTAATTAAGTTTTAATTGTATT
>JBBMKA010000021.1:19205995-19216084 GCA_037833695.1 Sechiopsis laciniata | reverse complement strand
TATATACTTTATTTTGGTTAAATACAATAATTCTAAACTAATTTATATAACTAAATTAATTAAGTTTTAATTGTATTTTAAAAGAAATAAATATCACTCCTAAATAATCAAACTAATTAAATGATTTATTTTTAAGTAATATTTTATCAATAAATAAAAAATATATTCAATTATGACTATTATATTAAAAAAACTATTAAATATCAATTTTTTATATAAAAAAAAAAACTGCGTCTCTTTCCTTTTCATCCCACTAAACATAAATTTATTATCATTTTTTTTAACTCCTTTTTCCACCAAACATTAAAAGAGGTTTGATTCATATTATTAATAGAATGCATGTGATTATCTTGTCATTGGTGACTAAATTTAATGTTATGTAATAATGTTTGAATCAAATAAACATGTTTGAAGTTAATTGAAAGGATGATAATGTTGGTAGGTGGGTTGCGTTGATTTCGTTTGGAGAGGGTTGGCACAATAACCATCATGCGTTCGAGTATTCGGCTAAGCATGGGCTTGAATGGTGGCAACTTGACGCGACATGGTACGTTATCCTATGCCTCCAAGCCATGGGATTGGCCACCGATGTCAAATTTCCCTCTCAAAACCACAAGCTTGCAAAGGCACTTTCAACTCCAAATTAACTCTATAATTTGGACGTGTTTATAAAGCTCACATGTACCCTCTAGCTCTAAACAAATAAACTTTTCCATTACCAAATTACATGTTTCAATTTCTTATCCAATTACATGCAGACATACGTTTTAACTAAATAAAAAATACATGATTTCGATTATGAAGGTCATGTTTGATAATCATTTCATCTTCTCTATCATGTATCAATCTTCTCTTAAGAAAGTATGTGAATGCTAACCAAATTTTTAACAAATCAAGTTTTTGGAATTTTTTTTTTTTTTTTTTTTTTCCAAATTCTAGTTTGGTTTCTAAAAATATATCTCAAGTAAGAAAAAGTATATGGTAAAATAATTGTTATTGACTTAAATTTCAAAAACTAAAAATTAAAAATAAAGTGATTATCAAATGGGGCTGAAGGTATTAGACATTTGAATTTCCTCTTCTACCTGTTTGAAGTTTCAATGGTGAATAAAGTGTGATGATCAATTGGAATTTGTGTCAAATGTATTTTGTTGAGAATTGTTATCATGAATCAATCATCAGATATATAAATCATTGTTTTCATAAAATAATTAGAAATGTAGACAATTCCATAAAATAAATTAACTTTTTTAGTCATGAACTTGAGGATGTGAGTCAACTCTTACCTCAAAACTTATAAAACAACTTTTAAAATTTGAGATGTTGAACCATAGATTTGGACTGATGTTGCAACTTCTTTTTTTTTTTTTTAATTAAAATTTTGTTTGAAGAATAGCTAAGACGTTTGGTTGTGTTAAATGGATTATCAATGGATTTATTACAGAGTTGATCTTGTGCATTCGTCTTCATACATTAATTTATTAGGGGTTGACAATTTTGTTAAAAATTAATTAGAGTAGATTTTTTTAAGCTAGTTAAATTTAAATAACTATGATGGCCTGTGATTTAGTAAGCTTATTTTGTAATGGTTTGAATGTTTTGAGGTAAAATGATATATATTTTTTTTATTTGTAAGACCCTGGGCAGTTTCATAAATATTTAATATTAATGGGTCACTAATTTAATTAATAAACACTCGAGGGACCTAATTGTAATCATACAACTTTTCATAGAGGCATACCATAAAAAAGGTTTCCTTTTTTTTTTTTTTTTTTTGAAACCAAAAACTACAATAATCAACCAGAGAAACAACCACAATCCACCTCCAACAAGGAGCCAACATCAGGGGGGAGATACCTCCTCCAAAAACAGTCTCTCTTCCCAAAGGAAGAGATGATGTCCATCCGACAAAAAAATAAAGGATCTTTTTGTTTGGGTAAACAGTCAGCCACCTTATTACAAAGTCTATTACAATAATGAACATCCACGATTCCTAACGAAGAAATCAAACCATTAATATCAACAATGATATTGTTGAATTCAGAAAAGTCCGGAGAGTCGTCCGTAATAGCTTTTATGACCTCTTTAGCATCAGACTCCACCAAGATAGGAGGTAACCATTGGATCTTAGCCTCACTAATATGAGAGAGACCGTCCCTAATTGCCAGCCCCTCCAGGAACTTAATTGATAAGCTCTTCAACCCTGATCTCCAACCAGCAAACTTTGGGTGCCCTTTCCAATCACGAACGACCCAACCAATACCACCTTCCCCCTCAGAAGACGAAAGCGAAGCATCTGTATTCAACTTCTAGCAGCCTTGGGGAGGAGCTTTCCAACTGTCCTTTACCACTTCTTTCTTTTGAGACTTTGACGATATAGAACCTACAAGCATCAAACAATAAGCATTAATTTCCTTATCAATCATACTGCAGAGATTATGAAACTCCAGAGATAACTTGTTATTCAAACATAAATTTTTGAAGTTCCATAAACCCCAGATTATAATGATAGCTTTGTAAAGGTCTTCTTTTGCAATTTTTTGAGAGAGGCCCTCCCAAAAATCTATCCCTTTTTCCACATTCCTGAAAAAATAAACAAAATCAGTAAACCAAGGGAAAATAAACTTCCAAACCCGAATAGAAACTTTACAATCTTTAAGAATATGAATATTGCTTTCTCTATATTTACCACACAAGGGACACATTACGCTAATATTGACCCCTCTGTCATAAATATTGCATTTTGTAGGGATCGCATTTGATAACACAGACCAAGCCCCCATCCTGATTTTTGGGGAAATATTCCCCCACCAGAAGCTTTTCCAAACCAGCTTGCTAGGAATTAAATTAGAAGAGGAATCAGTTTGAGCATTTGCCAAATTTAAAGCAACATGGTAGGCACTTTTGACCGAGAAAATTCCCTTAGTATTATGATTCCATATAACTTCATCAACACCAGGGGACCTACTTAGTGGCATATTGATAATGATCTCAACATCTTGGGCGCAAAAAATATTTTCAATAAGCTCTGTGTTCCACTTGTTCCCATCAATCATGATCTTAGAAACTGATCTATCTTTCTAGCCATTTCTAACCCCAACAGCATAAGGATTCCCCTCTCTACTCAACTATGGGTCGTGCCCAATCAGAATCTTAATCCCACTCCCCACCCTCCATTTAAAACCCTTTTTGAAAAGATCCCTCCCCCACAAAATACTCCTCCAAGCTAACGAAGGGTTATTACCGAGGTTGGCATTCAGAAAATCATCATTGATAAAATACTTGCCCCTCAGCACTCTACTTAACAGACTATTCGGATTTCGAAGGATCCTCCAGCTATGCTTAGCCAGTAAAGCTTGATTGAAGATATTGAGATCCTTAAACCCCAGCCCACCTCTATCTTTACTAACCCCCAAATTCTTCCAACTCATCCAATGCATTTTCTTTTTTTTGTTAGCCTCCTCCCCCCACCAAAACCTAGCACAGAGATTCTCCAGTCTTCATTGAAAGATTTAGAGAGTCTAAAGCAACTCATTGTATAGGTAGGAATCGCCTGGCCAACCGCCTTAATCAATACTTCTTTCCCCCCTCTTGATAACATTTTTCCTTTCCACGACTGGAGGCATTTTTCTAACCTTCCCTTAATAGAATGGAAAAGGGCCCTTTTGTTCTTACTATTTTGGGAAGGCATGCCCAGATGCACACCTAAATTCTCATTGACTTTGACTCCAAAAATCTTACTCATTCGATCCCTTTCTTTGCTTTTGACATTACCACTAAATAAAATAGAAGACTTATCAAAGTTAACAGTTTGGCCTGAAGCCTCCTCATAACAGATTAACATATCCTTAATTTTATTACAATGGATATCATCAGCCCTGAAAAACAGCAAACTATCATCAGCGAAAAATAAGTGAGAAATCGAAGGGCAGTGATTATTATTTCGAAAACTTTCAGTAGGGTTTAGGTTGTCTTCCCTGTTCAGTAATGTTGACAGACCTTCTGCACATATAAGAAAGAGATAAGACGAAAGAGGGTCACCTTGTCTCAGACCTCTCTCAGGAACAATAGTCCAAACGAAATCACTATTTTAAATGTTTCCTTGACCAAACGAAATCACTATTTTAAATGTTATGATGGTTTGTGTGGCTTGTTCAAGAGTATCAAAGCTCATTATTCGAGGGGTTATGTAACTCTTACCTAAAGTTGTGTGATCCATAATTGCTATGTTAACTTAGGACTTGTCATGTAGTTGTTGATGACTAATTAAAAGTTTGGTTCCAATAATTTGAGAAAGTTAGAGTTTGGTTGTTGACTAATTAAATTGGGCTTCTTCTGTGTTTATTTTTCTGGTAAATTATAAGTTTGGTCCATATAGTTCGAAGAAAGTTAGAGTTCTTATAATTTTAAAAACTACAATTTAGTTTCTATAATTTGAAAAAAATTAGAATTTGGTTCATGTGATTTTAAAAATCAGAATTTAGTGTCTATAATTTGATAAAATCTAAAAAATGGTCATTATTGTTTCTAATCATTAGGGAATTGAGTACATGAAACTTAGTTATTCATGTGTCAAAGATAGCAGTGTGAGTTAAGTGACTAATTGGAAAAAAATAATCAATATGAATAGATAATTTTCATCATTCACTGTGATTACAATTGACTAGTTTTTAGATTTTATCAAATTATAGAAATTAAACTCTAATTTTTAAACTACGTGGACTAAACTCTAAAGGGAAGAAACTTTTTGATTTTGAATTCATTTGATGGAATATTTTTTATAATGTAACCTTATTGTTAATATAAAACATTAAGATATGTTTTATAATGTTTATAGGACAAAAAAAAACAAATAAAGTGGCGAAATTTTTTGGAACCAATATTTTTTAAAAAGAAACAAAAAATGATAACTTTTCAATTTAGTTAAACAAGTTTTGAACTTTTTTGTTTTTTATTTTTTTAAATAGACTTTCAATTTTATTTTTTTTAATACAATTACTCTCAAATAATATGAGAGTAAAAGAGAGTTTTAACTTCTTCTTTTTCTTTTTCTTTGAGATTACAACAATTTGAGGGTAGAAAATTAGAACAGCTTTGATCGTTAATTGAACATTGATGTCGTCCAATCACTGCTCTCATCGACAAATAGAGTTTCAACTTAAGTTTCTATGTAATACAAGTTTTAATTTAAGTTCGACTTTGAGATAGTATGGCATTATTTTTTGAATGAGCAAGAAAATGGTGTTCTAAAATATTTGTCTTTAAGTGAACCGCCCAACCCTAACCCGCCCCTTCGAATACGTCTTATAAGCCGCTGCCATTGCCGGAAGTATTCTCTGACAAATTTTTGGCCGGATTCTTCATCAATCGCCGGATCCGAAGCACCGTCGAAATCGCCGGATTTCACCGCTCTTCCACTTTGCCGTCCCAGGTATTCATCAAACTCAAAATCCATTTCCTCTCTTCATCACAATAAGTAAAATCGCTATGAGACCGTTCTTTAGATTTCGGAATTTATCGCACAAAATCCAAAACGAACCTGTAGAATTCATTACATGTTTTCACTCCAAATCCAAACGGCAATTCAGTTCCATCTCCTCCGTTGCTATTTTCTGGGATTTGGATAATAAACCACCCAAATCCTTACCGCCTTACGAAGCTGCTGTTAAGCTCAAAGCTGCTGCGGCTTCCTTCGGCGTGGTTCGGCACATGGCGGCGTACGCGAATCGCCATGCGTTTAGCTACGTGCCGCAAGTAGTTAGGGAGAAGAGAAGGGAGAGGAAGATGTTGAATCAATTGGAGAGGAAAGGCGTGATCAAATCGATCGAGCCGTATCTGTGTCGTGTTTGTGGCAGGAATTTCTATACGAACGAGAAGTTAGTGAATCATTTTAAGCAAATTCATGAGAGTGAGCATAAGAAGAGGTTGAATCAGATTGAATCTGCAAAGGGTAGTAGAAGAGTGAAGTTGCTTGCCAAGTATTCGATGAAAATACACAAGTATAAGAATGCTGCAATGGATGTTTTGACTCCAAAAGTGGGATATGGGTTAGCAGATGAGTTGAAGAGGGCAGGGTTTTTTGTGAAACCCGTCTCGGATAAGCCGGAAGCGGCTGATGTAGAATTGAGAAAGGACATGGTTGAGATTATGGATAGGAGAAGAGCAGAGTGCTTGGTTCTTGTATCAGATGATTCAGATTTTGTGAATGTTTTGAAGGAGGCCAAATTGAGATGTCTCAGGACAGTTGTTGTTGGAGATGTTAATGATGGGCCATTGAAGAGAAATGCTGATACTGGGTTTTCTTGGAAGGAGATTTTAATGGGGAAGGCTAAAAAGGAGGCTGTCACTGTTGTGGGAAAATGGAAGGATAGGGATGTTTTGAAGAGATTGGAATGGACATACAATCCTCAATTGGAGAAGAAAGTGTTTGGTTTGGATGAAGATTTTGAAGGTCCTATTGATGGGGGACATTGTGAGAATATGCAAAATGATGATAGTAGTGCCTGGTGGGATCTTAGCCCTGATACTGAAACTGTTTCTTCAGGAACATGTAAATGACTAAATTCTATGTATCATCTGTTTTTGAAATGCATTATCTTTATAGTTCATAAAATGTGTGTTCAAAATCTTTTGAACTGAATACTTCCTTTTTTTGGAATTTTTTTAATTGAAAATTGGGGGTTATATAGTTCATGAGTTGATATCAAATATTAAATGACATAATTGATTTCTATATTGATGATATGATTTAAGCATAGTTCTACCATTACTTTTAGAGAGAGTTAAGAATATTGTTCCATCGTTAGTTGAAGACCATCCTAGAATTTATAGTTGCACGATACCCTAATATTTTGAGTGAATCTGATTTCTAGAGATGGCTATTTACACCCTAAGGTCCAAACGGGTGGAGAATTCCCAATTTTACGGAGAATGAAAGAGCGAGTCGAGAGACTTAATGGGGACGGGGCAAGGATTATGCCCTGCCGCATTTTCCCATTCTGTCCGACATATAATCATACTTCTGTCTCTGTTATGGGTCACAAATTCAGGTGGCAAAATGCCTGAATCTCCCACAATTATATTAGGTCTTGTAACAAAATTAATCAATTGTTCAATCGATGCTACCAAAATTTACATAAACCACAACCACTCAACACATTCTGTTTCTACTGTCCAAAGATTTTTAGACAGGTAAGGTGATTTACAGCCTGCTAAAAACACTTCTAAAAAATTGAATGGAGTTTAGCCTTGATTGTTTAAAGTAATTTTCTCACCAAGTCAAATTGTTATTATCAATTGCTAGATATCATCTATACGCATTTCTGGATGCAGGTGAGGTGTCATGTCTTCTTGAATAATCTGATTGTAATCATAGTTAGGCCAGAAAACAACAAACCAACATGAATCTACTGGGTTGAACAAAAATTGAAATCTTAGCTCATTGAGTAGAAATCTTAGATCATACAAAGACCAATATGTTGTTTGTGATATGACATGCTTATTTAAAAGTAAAGAGTGAATCATATGCAATCCAACGACTGATCTTGTTCCTCATTGCCCTGTACATTGGCCTGAAGTACTCAAGCATTGTTGTGAGTTCAGAAACAACGTTTTGCAGAAACAAACACATCCTTCTACAACCAACTTGAGTATTGAACTGAATGGCTAACCAGAAACTTGCAAGAGCTTTGATATGTATTATTGCTGGAAATATTAGTCTGGACATCAGTTCAATGTATGACTTGCATAAACAAAAGCCATTACACAAATTGATATGTTATTCAAGATGATGATAAGTGAAGTCCATTAACCAGCCAGCAAGCATCTCTCATTTCTCTCAGTCATGAGCTGTGGATACAGAAAAATACAGAAAAACAAGAACAGAAACCAATGAAGCAAGATGTGGGACAACTACGAAACCAAGCTGCTTCTTTGAAACCACAATATGACTAAAAAAATGCAGCAGATTATCAATGATATGATCTGTGGACACAAACAACATCAAATATGAAGAATCTAAATGCTAGAGAAAGCCCGGGCAATTCTCTTCTTGGAACCAGAATAGTAATCCTGGTACCAACTCACAAACTTCTTCAGTCCAGTCTCGAGATTGGTACTCGGCCGATATCCGAACTCCTTATGAGCCAAACTAATGTTAGCATGTGTGAACGTAACATCTCCATTTCTGGGCATTGGCAGAACTTTCTTCCTAGCCTTAACTCTCAACAACTTCTCCAGTATGTTAACAAGCTCAGTGACTGGTACTGGCGACGTGTTTCCCAGATTGAAAATCCTCAACTGTGCAGCCTTCTTCTTCTTCTTCCCACCACTCCCTGTACTCTTCTTAGCAGTATCCAAAGCCCCCAAACAGCCCTTCACAATATCATCAATGTAGGTAAAATCTCTAGCAACAGAACCATGATCGGGCGCTTCATAGATTGTTATCGGCCTCCGCTTGAGAATATCCTTGGTGAAGAAGAAATACGCCATATCAGGGCGACCCCAAGGTCCATAAACAGTAAAGAATCTCAAGCCAGTGATCGAAAGCCCGTAAATATGGTTATAAGTATGAGCTATCTCCTCTCCAGCCTTCTTTGAAGCAGCATAAAGACTCGCTGGTTGATCGGTTCGATCCTTTTCTGAAAAGGGTATCTTAGAATTCAATCCATAAACAGAACTGGAAGATGCCCAAACAATAGCAGGCTGTGGATTTGCAGACTTACACACTTCCAAAAGGGTCACAAAGCCAGCAATGTTGCTGTGCACATAAGAGCCAGGGTTCTGCATTGCGTACCTAACTCCAGCCTGAGCGGCTAGATGCATAACATGACTGAAAGCAACAACATCGAAGAGCTTACGAAGCAGTTCTGAATCATTGATGTCGCCTTCAACCACAAACACACCGGCTCGATCGAGAAGCTTCCGCCGAGCCCGTTTGAGCTGCGGATCATAGTAGTCATTAAAATTATCCAGTCCAAGAACCCCATCCCCTCGTCGTTTTAGGGCAATTGAGACATGGGTCCCGACGAAACCGGCCGCGCCGGTGACGAGTATGGTGTGGGCAGAAGTGGAGCGCTTTTGGGCGGAGCGGCTGACTTTTTTCTCCCAATTATGGCCGCCCCACGAGTCGCCGCCGCCGCCGAGAGCACGACGGGGGGAGGCTGTTGAGGAAGGGGGAGAGAGGAAAAAGAAGCAGACGATGAAAATCAAGAACAAGGAGGACCATAGAGTCAACCTGGAAACGGCGGAATGGATTCTCAGGCGGTGAATGTAGGGCGGCGATTTCTCCGTCTTGAACTTCCCCGGAGTTGATGGTAAGTTATCGATGTGGGAAATTGACATTGGGCTTAGAATGAGAGATGATTTGGAGTTGTGGGGTTTGGAAATTAGGGAGAAATCGCAAAAGGGGTTTCTAGAAATTCAAAATGGAGAAATGGGTTTTGATCGCCATAGTCAATTGCAGAGGAAATGGAAGGTTTTGATTTTGGGTGTTGGTGGGGGAAAGGGAAAGGAACATAAAATAAAAAGGGAATTATTATCGATGGAAGGATGAGAACAAGGGGAGTGAATGTGAAGTAAAGGGTTGGAAAAGTGACGATGGAAACCGTGGAAACTTAAACCACTTTCTTTGCTTTAATCCATTTTTCTTTTGAAATCATTAATCCACTTATTCACCAATTGCTTCACCTTTTCAATTGTATTTGATGGGCTGTATTTTTTGTTTACGTTAAATATGATTTTGGTTATTAGATTTTGAACTTTGATTTATATTAATCTCTAAACTTTTAAATATTTAATTTTAGTTTTTTAATTTTAAAATTTATTTTATTTTGTTTTGCAATATGTGGAGAGAATCGAACCTCTAATTTTGAAATCATTAGTTCAAGATACCATTTGAATTATGTTCATTTTGACCATTTAAAAGTGCATGCATCAAAATAGAATAAAACTTTAAGTCTATGGATTGAAAGGATATTTTAACCTTTTTTATTTTTTTACAGTTTTAACATTTTTTTTTAAATTATAAAAAATACCTTTAAATTATGAGAATTGTGTAAAAAAATAAAAAATTTGAAAAAGTACCATTGA
>JBBMKA010000021.1:19180660-19199279 GCA_037833695.1 Sechiopsis laciniata | reverse complement strand
AATATATATAAACAAATAAATCTATCAAACTTTCCCCTATAAAAAAATCACTTGCCCTCATCTTTTCTCTCTTTAAACCCACCATTTCTAAAGGAAGAGAAATGAAATCTTCACATCTCCCCCTTCCAATCACAACCATTCTCTTCATCATCATCCTCATCAACCTATCATACATTGCAACAACTCAACCAATCAATGACACCCAATTCATCGAAACCACTTGTCAATCCACTCCATACCCAGACGTCTGCCTCTCTGCCCTCTACGCGGAGGCTTCTACCATCCACGATAGCCACTGACTAATGACCGTCGCCGTCCTCACCATTACCCTCAAGCAAACGTACTCTGCCTCATCTGAGTTTGCGAGCTTAGCCAAGTCGAATGTGTTATCACCACAAGAGAGTTATGCTCTGAGTGATTGCATTGAAGAGTTTGAAGACTCTATTGAAGAGTTGAAAATGGCTATAGTGGAGTTGGAGGATAATGACAAAACTCGACTCGAAATTGAGGATATTCAAACACGAGTGAGTACTGCCTTGACCGATGACGACACGTGCATCGACGGGTTTGCGGGAGACGTCATGAATGGTCATCTGACGAAGTTGGTGAGGGCTTTGGTAAAGGATGTTTCTAAATTGATCAGCATTGCTCTCTCGCTTTTTAACCAACTTAAGTGAAAGTGAATTCAAAGTTCTTTTTACATTTTGTTTTTTGTTCAACCAAAACAAAAGAAAGTGCTTACTCTAGATTAAAATCCGAGTTGCTAGCGAATTCAAATGTTTTAAAGGATTTTTTTAAAAACACTTGTGCTAAGTTATAATTAATTAGTACATTATGTCTATTTAGTCACAATTGATCAAAATGTAATTACGTCTGTATATTTTCAAATTTTATTCTAGCATGGTTTTATGTGTATTTCTTGATATATGATATTTCATTGAATTTAAGATTGATAATTTGGCCAAACTAAGGGGAAATTATTGGGCAATAACAAAAAATAATAGTATTACCATCCAAATCTTCAAGATCCCATTCTGTATAGTTATTATTTTATCTACTACACAAATATTAAAGGCAAATTAGAGGTGCAAATGAAATAAAAGAGAAAAAAAAAATCATTAAGGTTTTATGTTCTCCGAACAACTAATTCTGAATTCAAATGTTTCAATAAATCCCCTACAATGTTAGACGATATTAACTTAACTTGAAGAAGAAACGAACTACTCTTTCCATTTTTTTCAGGATTTTGAGAAGACTAGATTCAACTTTAATTATTTATTTATTCTTTATCCGTTGCTTTCGCTCTTGATCTTAAGCTTTGGTGCTCTTTCGGTATTATTCTCCTTTACTTATGCCCAAACAAATGCTCTTATAAATTAATAGAGAAAAAAAAATACAAGATTTAATAAAAATCAATGTAAAAGTAATTATAGTGACTCAACCGTAAGGGGTGATTGGATTTTGGAGTTTAGGGGAGTAGGAGAGATGAGAGGAGAGGAAGAAGAAATGGGGAGGAAATTGAGTGATTTGGAGAGATAAAATATTTGTTTGGAGATTGATATTATGAGAAGAGAGGAGACCAGAGATTGATGTGAGTGGATGTGATGTTTATTATATATATATATATATATATATTTGATATAATTAAATAATAGATTTGATGTGATGTTAAAATTGAAAAATAAAATTTAATATAATTAAATAAGATGTTTGATGTGATGTTTGATAATGAGTTGAAGAGAAGTTGAGAGGAGTTGGAAGAAGTTGTGATATACTAAAAACAAACAACGAGTTTACAATTTCTCTTCTCATCTTTTTTCCTCTCCTTCCTCAACCTCTAAATCCAATCACCCCATAAGAGAGTGTTGCCCTGTTGCCTTTGTTGCTCCCAATGGAGGGTGAAGAGCTTTACAACTTTGATCTAATTGGTGAGGTGAAGGCTAATAAAAGCTCATTTCTTTCCCTATTTTAGAAAAGCTCAGTTTTGCTTCACAAAAAAACTAATAATAATAATAATAAAAAAAAAAAACTAAGAAAATTTCATAATTGGAGCAAGGAGTACATTTAGAAGTTTTCAAACATTGACTTGAACTTTTAAAAAAAAAAATTGAGAACATTGGATTTAAATTATTAGTAGATAACAAAACAAAAATGTCGTAGAAAAAAATTAACTATTATAAATTGATATAATAACTGAAAAAGACCCTAAGAAATTTATAAATTAATTGGATTCCATTTGATATGGTTTAATTTAAAAATCCATTTCTGAATCTGCTTTCAATTTCAAAATTCAAATTTCATACTTCCTCGGAATGTCAAAATGACAAAATTTGAGTCCAAATTGAAATATAGTCTGAATTATTTGCTTACCTTATATGATTTCCATAGATGTTGATCAATTTTAACCGAATCAAAATAAGACAATATATTCAATTTAGTTTAGATTTATTCTCAATCAATATGATACTTCAATTAATCATCCTATACAAACAATAGTTTCTTCCATGACTTGACACCATAAGTTTTTTTTTTTTTTTTTTTTTGTAATTTTTCATTCATCAATAACAAGTCTCTGTTTCTTCCAAAAAAATAATAGTTCCTTCCAAGTTCTTTCTTTTTCAAAATTAACAATGAATAATTTAAATTTCTTAGAATCTTTGTTCGCTACAACTATCAAATAGAATTTTAGATTAGTATAATTTAGAGCATAAAAGATCATTTCAAGAATGGATAGCATTTAAAATCACCAATAATTACAGGGTACAATAAACAATAATCACTATTCATTTTTATCTCCTTTTTAAACATGTAATCTCATGATTACTAAGTTTATCCTTATTAAGAAGTCAAAGATACATATTAGATTATGTATAAGATCTAATATATATATACATTATTGAATTATACAAATAAATACTATCCCTAACTACTTTCTATGATTCTAAAAAAAAATATATATATCTACATCACAATTACAAACAATAATCAATTTCCTGCATCCCAATTACAAACAATAATCATGTAGTCATGATCCTACAAAATTTAATTATCATACATTCAAATAAAAAAATAATTAATTCTTATGCAGATAGACCGTTATAAATTCAACCATTTCTGAGAGTTTTCGTGACTACTGGACACAAAACCAATCATAAGGATCAATCATCTGTCTACCCCCATGAGTAATAAATCAAACCATTACTTTCATTGTGAACAGAAAAGAAGAGAGAAGAACTTGACTTGAGAGTAAAACAAAAGTTAGTAAAGAAATAGAGGTTACGGTGAAAGTGCCAAAAAATAGAACCAAAAAGTTGAAACACAGAAAACATTCTACCGTCATTCTTTGAACCACCAAAACATCATGTCAGCTCTTCTTAATAAAACCGAATGATTGAATTATGTTAAATCGTCAATCAACCAAAAAACAAGCTTAAATTGATGAGTTAGAGATAAATTTAATTATATCAACCATCAAGACAGAGCCAGCAACGTTTCAAATTTAATTCGTGACTTAAAAAGTATATATCCAATGTACTGTGCTGGGGGCGAAGGGCTGGTCTTCTTAAACAAACAGATTAGCAAAAGGAAACTAGGGGACAAAACCAATCATAAACAAAAATTCAGACTGATTCAAAACGATACACACTCCAAACTGCACTTTAAAATTTTAAGAAATCGTTCTGACCAATGATAGTAATTGGATTGCTTTGTTCATTTCATTTGGACTATTCCTGCGCTAATCAGCTTCTGGATTTTGTTCATCACCATTGGATTCTTGGTGTGTTCTTGAGCAGCCTTTGGATTTTCCTGGAAATCAATCAATACCTGCAAACATGCAAATATTTGAATCAAATTCTTGATGGATGGCTAATGCATGCAGGACTTGAGTAGTGATAACTGATATCAAAGACTAAGAACTGAACACACCTGTCTCATTACAGGATCGGTGAGAATATTTTGGATTTCTGGGTCCTGCATACCCTTGGCCTAAAGACGAAGTTCATGTCAGACAAATTTAAGAAACTCAATGGCTAACTAAGGCCCCGTTTGATAACTGAAATTTAAACTTATTTTTACTTGAATTTCCTACAATAAGTTCCATCTTTCCTACACTGCATCAATTCTTTTTTAAGAAAATAGGTGAATGCTAACTAAATTTCAAAAACAAAAACGAACTTTTGAAAGCTACTTTTTTTTTTTTTTTTTTCAAAGTTCGGTTTGGTTTCTAAAAATAGATGTAAATATTCAAGTAAGAAAAAATACTTAAATTTCAAAAACCAAAAACTAAAAACAAATTGGTTATCAAATGGGGTTAAGAGTTCATTTTAAGTTCTTGGAAAACATGATATACCTGTCTTTCCTTCAATTCTTCGGGAGTCAAGTCCCCACGGCTTGCCTTATTAACCTGTTGTACACATCTGCAATCAAGTTTTCAGCTCCAGTTAAGCGAATTTATTCACTAATACCGACTCAAACTTCAAACAAATAGAAGACTATGCTTACCTTCTCATACCATCAAGCAATTCTTGGTTTTTGGGGTCGAGTTTTAATCCCTCTTGGTAGGTTTCCAAAGCCTTTTCATATTCTTTCATGAAAAACTGAATTGCACCTTTCCTTGTATAGCCCTTCACAAACGTAGGATCAAGTTCAATGCACTTTTCTGCATCCTTTAAACCCTCCGGCATTGCCCCCAACTTAGTGTAGCAAGCAGCACGGTTACTATATGCCTGAAAATAAACAATACATCAGAACACAACTCCCCATAAAAACTGAGTCAATATCTTCAGAAATATGGCTAATTCTCTGACCTTTACGTCCTTGGGGTTTCTTCTCAAGGATTCTGTGTAATGTTTCACGGCCTCTGGATATTGTTGCTGCTTAAAATACTCATTGCCTGCAAACAAATTAAGATAAAAAAATAAAATAAAAAAAACCAAATCAAATGTGCATGATAGTGGTGGGAATATGAGAAAGAAATCAACTACAGCCAAAACTCACACAGTCAACTTCAACTCTAAGTGTCAGTCAACTCAAAAACCTACTCACGTGTCAATTAACTACTTATCTCACAAAATCAACTCTTCAGTGTCATTTAGTTGAAGGAAGTTAAAAAGATAAACATAGCCCATGATTAAAAATAGAGCAGCTTATAAGCTAATCAGGCAGACATCATTTATGTTTTAGCATTTAGCAACAATTTGATAGATTGCCAATTCCTTTAATCAAGTAATATCTAATCCAATACTCAGATTTAAAATACAGCAGCTTATGGATGGAATAATGTCATAAGTAATCAGAGTCAGACAGATTTTATTAAAGGGTTAGTTAGCCAAAACTCACAAAATCAACACAAGATACAATTTGCTAGTTAGCCAATTGCTCTAATGAAGTAATATCAAATACTCAAGGTCTTACAAACTCCATCCATTCAGTTCTATTTCAATTAAAAGAGCAGAGAAAAAAAATTGAACAGAAGATGGGGGAGGGGCATACCTTTTTCCCGTTCCTCATCAGCAATCTTAGGATCAAAATACTCTTGTTGCTCCAAGTCTTTCTTTGCTTTCTCAGCTTCATTGAGTTTCTTAAGGGTGTCAGGATTTCTATGCTCAGTAAGAGCCTTCTGGAAAGTTTCAATAGCAATATCATAATCCTTTGAACATTTTGCCTGTTTCGCATAAGCAGTTCCTTTCCTGGTCAAAGCCCTCGCAACCATCTTAAAGTCTGACCTGAGCTCCCTACCCCTCTCAACAGCCTTGTCACAATCTTTGATACAATCTTCGTACTACAGAGAAAGAACAAATGTAACTAACTTAAGGCCTCACAGTTCATAATATTTTCCAGGAGTTTAAACAACGAGGGTTGGCATAGAATAAAACATGGTACAACCCCTCCTCCTAACTAATTTTCTTTAGAAATTTCCATTCACCTAAAGCTCAAGATCATCACTCAGAAACAGACAGACATTGCACAAACACTTCCATAACTTGCATCACAACACACACATATATATATATAGGAATTGAAAGCTATCAACATTAAACAACATGTAACACCCATTACCTTTCCCATCTCCAAATAGACAGCGGCTCGATTAGTTAAGAAAGAGATGTCCTCATCGTCCAACTCCAATGCCTTGGTGTAATGATCAATTGCCTTCTCGAAATCCTTCTTCTTGTACGCCGCATTGCCAGCCTCCTTCTCCTTCTGAGCCTGCAGCTTCTTCTCCTTGGCCTCTTTCTCCTCCTCCGATACTTTCATAGGCTCTGGCTCGGGCTCCGGCTCCTTCACCGGTTCGGCCTCAGCAGCTCTTTTCCGTTCCACCGGCGGAGACGACGCCTCAGGAACATCAGCCTCAGCCTCCCCAGGACTATGCATCTTCAAGTTCAGCAAAACCCCTAACGCAGCCATAACCCTCTGATCCTTCAAATGCACATTGATGCTATTAGGGTTTCGCTGAATATCCTGCATTATATTCAAAAAATCCGGCTGCTGCAAATAAGCCCTAGTCGTCGGATCAGCGGTGAGCTTAGCCCACATCTCAGGTCCAGAAAAAACATTCCCGAACGGATTCGGCGGAGGCGTCGGCCTCGACCTGGAAGCCGCCGCAGACTGAGCATCAGCCAGTCCAGATTTCAAAGCTTCATTGCTAGGATCAATCTCAAGCCCCTTCTTATAAGCCGATACAGCCGCCTCATGCACTCCAAGACCCAGATGAGCAGCGCCGAGCCGGCCGTAACCCTTAGGCCAGTCCGGCTTCAACTCCACGGTCTTCTCGGCATCAGCCAATGCCTCAGAATACTGGTGGAGAGAAGCATAAGCCGCAGATCGATTGGAATAGAGGACGTGATTGGATGGAGCAAGTTGGATGGCGTCGGAAAAGTGGCAAACGGCGGAGGAGAAGTCGCCGGAAGAGAACGCCGCATTGCCCTTGGCTTTGGCTTCGTCGGCCATGGAAAATCGTTGCTCGATCAACAAGAATCCGGCGGAAAAGTTGCAGAGATTGAGGAAGAGGAAGAGTTTAACTGATAGAGAAGAATTTGAGAGAGGATTCGAGAAGAAACCAGAGAATTCCCGATGGTGTTTTTGGGGTATGAAATTGAACTTTTTGATTTTGGGAAGGAGTTCTCGAATGTTCGATTGCCCTGGAAAATTGGCCTGTTTGGTAACGCGGCTAGTTTATCATCTTTAGAAATAATAAAAGATCTGTTTGGTTATTAACAAATTTGATTTTGGGAAGGGTTTTTTTTTTTTTAATTTCTTTGCAATTTTGATTTTATTTTCTATTTTTGAATATAGGCCGGCTATCTCATAATTTGATCACCATAATTTTTTATTTTATCAAGAAATATTTGAATTCAAGTTAAATTACTAAAAAGTTGTTTAATTATAATTTTAAGTATGTTAAATGAATGTTATATATATTAGGAATAAGATATAGAAGAGCTAGATAGCTACCTAACCTCAATATGTGTATGGTAGTCATATGTACCTAATGTGTAATAGATTGGATAAGTTAGAATATTGAGTTTGATATTGACAAAATGCTACGTATGCATCACTCGCAAGTTGAAATTTCAACTGTTTATGTCACATGATGTTAGAAAGTGGTTATACACTACTATTTATAAGTGTCTAAGTCTTGGTCACAAAGAAATGTAAGGGAACACCATGATTAAGAGGGGCCAAATTTAGGTTACAATTTCTAGTCCGAATTTAGACCTAAACCTAAGAACGTACCATTAATTTAGATTAAATATTCAGTTAGATTTATTGTTATAATATTTAGGTTAGTTAGATTTCTAATTTATTAATTTTATTGTTATAATATTTAGATTAATTGAATTTTCTGATTCTTTTCTATGTATAAATATACATTCTCACACATAAAATAAATAGTTGAGTTGCTATATTTCCAAATCAATATGGTATCGTATCAAATTTATGCTTATCATTATTCTTTGGTCAAGTCTTATACAAATTCTTTGTAAATGACACCATACACATGTCTCCACATGAACAACTTAAATTAAGTCACTTGAAACAATTTTGAGTCGGGTCAACAGTGTTAACATGATAAGACACCCAACTTTATCTATGTATTATAGTCTACTTTAAATTATTAACTTGACCAAAATCCAACTGTATGTCTACTTATGTTGTTCAAATCTTCATTAAATAATCTAGAAGTTTGGATAATGAAAAATAACAATAAAATAAATAAATAGAAAATGTTCGTATTATAAACTACGAAAGTTTAAGGCAAAACTTAACAATTTGTACATTAGTTGACATGAATAGGTGGACTACACTTTCGATCTAGTAAGAGTAGTTTTTTTTTTTTTTTTTTTTAACAAATAAGGGTAGTATTTTGTTTAATAATGCTGGGGGCTTATTAGTTTTGAGTTCAATTCCTAGTTTTTTTTAAGTACAAATTGGGTGACGGAATCAAAAACCCTACGTCGATAATATAATTATTCTTAAATAAATGAGAGTCAAATACTAATTTTGAAGATCAAACCTGTGATTATAGTGTTCAACTTGATTACTATTAAACAATGAAATCAATGTGTCAGTAACCCATTCGACCATTCCTATTTTGAATGCTAGTTAGAAATTAAGCTTTAATTATTATATATGCTCGCTTAGCTATATTTTTTTGAAAAAAGATACGAATTCATTCCAAAAGCATGCAAAGAGTATGCAAGAGTTACAGAAAAACATTACAATTTAGAGCAATGGAAGCTATGTTGTAGTCTTTAAACATGGAAGATTTAAAACACCAAGAAGCAAAATTAATATTAATGGACTCCCATAAAATTTGAAGGGGCTTGTTGATGTAGTTGTTTTCAAAGAGTCTTGCATTCCTTATATATTCCACCAAGTTTCAACAAAGAAGTAGGCAGTCAAAATCTTCTTCTTAGTACTGAGATGGGCATCCATATTTGATTTTATATAGGCTTCCACCGTCAATGAGGGATCAAGCTGGTATTGTGAAGGAAGCTTTCAACAAAATCTGTTTAATAAAACAGTAGTGGGAAAATAAGTGTTCCGTCGACTCATTATCTCTCTTGTAAAGACCACACCAGCTTGGACTCATGGTTGGGTCTCGTCCTTTGCAAAGTGTCAGTAGTGTTAAGCCCTTTGTTATAAAGAGTCCAAATAAAAACTTTGACATTTTTACGATGACAGACTTCCAAAAAATCGAAGAAAGAGGAGTTTCCATCAAACCCTGTTGTCCACCAGAATGAAGATACTTTAAAGAACTCACTAAGAAAATTTTGTTGCTAGTCGGGTTCCACATCATGAGGTCTTCAGTGTCATTAGTTATTGGCGGAGGCCATAGATTCGTAACAACATTAAGTTCTTTACCTGCTTTCTCGAGGACTTTTTTTTTTTTTGTGGCTAGCATTTTAAGGCATATCCTCAATTAGTATATATTTATTTACCATTGATTTTTCTGTATGCCAAAATATTTTGGAACCTATGTATAATGCATTAGACGAGTAGACATTCTACCATGAAGCACCTAATCAGGCTCGAGGGCTGAGAACATGGCTTGTCTATAATCTTTTATTTTGATTATTTTAGATTAGGACTCTAGCCTAGATGTAAATTAAGTTTATCAACCTCTAATTTTCTTTTTACCCATTGATTTTTTTTTTTTTTTGTGCTATATTCTTATGAGAGTAGTAACTCCTAGACATGCGTATACATTCCCACCTTTCTTTTTGTTACTTATGATAAAATTTGTACACAAATCTCTACTTGGCATGAAGTTAGAAGTCATGATTTTAGTTTGTTAGATGACATGTTACAATCTAACTCTATAATTAAAATCTCGTTTCTTTCCTCTCTTCTTTCAATAAAGTATCTATTTTCCAATATATATATATATACTACATACATTTCAAATTTATGAAAGAAAATGTATTAAATAAAAAAAAAAATACATTCACTAGGTTCAAATCCAAATCATAGTCATTCCGGAGTAGAAAATGAGAAAAATAGAGATAGAGAAAGAATTTTTTTTTTTGAAAAAAAAAGGAAGAAAAAAAAAAGAGATGCACACGATTCTTGACTTATAAAATAAACTAATACTCTAGTGTCCAATATCTCATCAATGAAATCAATCACACTTATCTTAGAAATTTGTTTTGATTCTTGAACATTAATATCTATTTTATTTTTCATATTCATTGTTCTCTTACTAAAATTGAGTAATCATAATTATGTTGATTAAGTGAGTTATAAATCACACTCTATATCTCATATTACAACACTGAAATTTGACCCCTGACATTAGCCGAAAACAATAATTCTCATTACAATTTGCAATACAACACAATGATCATGTACATCATACTTCTCCATTTCTTTATATCATATAGTATATATAAAGTTAAAAAATAATAATATATATTCTATAGTACTTGATTAACAGATTTCTTTTTTCATTTTCCAAATCATTTCACTTGAGCACCCATCTTTTAATCCCAACCATCCATCTTTCGATCATTTTCAACACCTCTCTCTTGAACATGAAAAAAAGTAGACAAATTTCCATTTTTTCCCTTTTAAAAAAAAAAAAAATTTATTATAATTATTTTCTCTGGTCTCCATCAGTTGCTGGTGGCTGTGTTTCACTCTAAATACATTTCTTCGCCACCTTTCCTTTGGCACAAAGTTTTTTTCTTTTTCTTTTTCTTCTCTCTCAAAAACAAGACAAGAAGAAGAACAAGAAGAAGAACAAGGATTGATTGCTAAGGCACGTGTGCTGTGGTAATTATTTTATTCTATTATTTTGTAAACAAAATTTCTTCATTTTTCTTCTTTTCTGTTCATCACGATCTGGTTCTAGCTCTTTATTTTGTGTGTGTTCTTTGTTTGGTTCAGTGAGAAGAAGAGTGTTGTTGTTTTAGAAGATTGGGCTTAAAAGGACAGATCCAAACAGGTACTAGGTTTGATGTTTGGGGAAATTAAGGTCGACAGTTTTTTATTTCATTTGTGTTGAGGTTTGAAGTTTTGTGTTTTAATTTGAGTTTGTTGATAAATGTTGTTTTGCTTGATGATGATGAATTGCACGAGACTTTTGTGCTAAGCTAAACATTAGGGTTGTTAATGATCATCATTTTGTGCTGCTTTTTGTTTACACTTCACTAATGATTATGTATACTAAATTATACATTTTATTGATGAGATTTTTTAGGGTTAAGACTTTTTTATTCTTAACAAATTTTTGTTTTAGAAATTTCTTTGAAGTTAGGGTTTGCCTATTTTCAATGTGTTGTTCTACGACTCTTAAAAATGATTCTTCTTCGGTCGATTTTTATTAGGGTTTTCAAACAAAATGCCTGACTTCTTTCTCTTTTCTCTTTGTGTTTTAACGATGACTATATCAAAAAGTTTCTCCCAAGAAATTATGGGACGATATTATTTCATATGCAACTCTTTGGTGTTGTAAATCTAATCTTTACAAGAACTATGATGCCCTCTCCATCTCTTTAAATTGGAGGGCATTTTGTAATCACTAAACTTAGTGTATGCTTCTAAAGACGCATAGTATAAGTATCTTTTTTCGAAAAAAACATATATGATGCTAATAATTCAAACATTAGACTACCCATTGAATAGATTGGATTAAATCATTGTCATACTCAGAAAGTTTAAATTTAAATTGTAAGATTTGAATATTTTTATTTTATATAACAAAATTTTGAGAATGAGAAAAAGTTTGTGCAGGGTTGTAGTGTGGGCTGTGGAGGATGAATACAATTTCACATATTGTTCCTCCTGGCTTTAGATTTCATCCAACGGATGAAGAACTCATAGATTATTATTTGAGGAAAAAAGTTGCTTCAAAAAGGATTGATCTGGATGTCATCAAAGATGTTGATCTCTACAAAATTGAGCCATGGGATCTTCAAGGTAATAAAAAAAAAATTAGCCAATATTCATGTAATTTATTGAATAAATAGTCAAATTAAGATTTTTTTTTTTCCAAGTATATGATCACTAAATTTAAACTTACAAAGGGCAATAGCATTGAGTTATGCTCAACTTGAAAATTCCGACTTTGTTTAGTTTTCTTTTTCTCTTTTACGAAGTATGAGAATGTTTGCGATTTTTTTTTTTTTTTTTTGGAGAAAACACTTTATTAAAGGTTATGAAAATGTTTAGGGTTGAACGAGAAAAATCCTTTGTGTGTGTGTTTTTTTGTCCAAATATGATTTTTAGAGGCTTAATTTAGTTCTCAAATAAATGAGAGCTAAATACCGATTCTAAGGATCGAACCTGTGATGTTAAATTGAATTTCTATCAAACAATGAAACCATCTGATAATCTACTTTTCGATTAATTTAGTACACATTTTAAGGAGAGTATTAATATAAATAAGCTAGTAAGCTTCAATATTAAATTTAAATATTCGATGTTAATACTTATTGTACTTCCAGCTTGGCATTGAAGAATAAAAACTTCGTTTAAACTAAATTAATTCAAGAAAACACAAGATTTTTTAAAAAAAATGATTGTCCCAAGAAAAAAAAGGTGTCTAACTAGATTTTTTTTTTTTTAAGGAAAAAGTTTGAAAAAATAAAGAAAAATTACATCCTTTTGAAGGGATTGGACTGTCTCTCTGGTAGAGTTTTTAACTTACAAATTTAAATATCTCTACAAAAAATATAAACTTTCAAAATTAAGTAGCTAAATAGATCACATAAACATAAATTCAAGAATATTTTTTAATTTATAAGGAAATTAAAAAGATAAATTTGAAAATTCAACACCTTACTTATATTTAATCAAAATAATGGTGTGTGTATTTGTACACAGAATTATGTAGAATGGGAGGTGAAGATCAAGAAGATTGGTACTTTTTCAGCCACAAAGATAAGAAGTACCCAACAAGCACTCGAACTAATCGAGCTACAAAAGAAGGATTTTGGAAGGCAACGGGAAGGGACAAGGCTATTTACTCTAGGCAAGGACATGGGTTAATTGGAATGAGAAAAACCTTAGTCTTCTATCGAGGACGAGCCCCGAATGGACAAAAGTCCGATTGGATCATGCATGAGTATAGGCTCGAAACAATCGAAAATGGAGCTCCTCAGGCAAGTTTACAATTATAATTAACTTACCACTCAATTATTTGTGGAAAAGAATAGTGTGTAGTAAATTGAGAGAAAAAAACATAGAAACTTATTGGATGAACTGATGTTTATAAGGTTACTTTCAAAAAAATCAAATACTTATTCAACATTGTTTACATGGTTATCAAATGAGACTTTCAATTTTTTTTTTAAAACAAAGTTAACAAAAGAAAATAATGGTATTTACAAGTTTAATCTAAGAAATAAAGTTTTTGAGGCACATACAATACATCCTAAAGTTTAGTGTCTAGATAGAAAGAGCTCCCATTGAGTGCTATCATACAAGTGTCATATGGACTAAAATAAGATAGTTACCAAAATCATACATTATATCAAATGTTAAACTTATGTTAAACTTTGAGGTTTTCTCTAAAATTTCCACACTTAACTATGAGAATTATGTGAAACAAGTCATAACACTCTTTTTTGCATTAACTTATGCCACATTTTGAGTGCTTGAATGAACCACTATTAAAAACCTAAAAAATATAAAACCTAATAGATTTAAGATATACTATTTCATTTTTCTTTTATATGCCTTGGATTATTCTGACCAATAATTTCTATCAGGAAGAAGGTTGGGTTGTGTGTAGGGTTTTCAAGAAGAAAATGACCACAATCCAAAAAATGGGCGATTATGAATCACCTTATTGGCAGGATGATCAAATTTCCTTCATGCCAGACATTGATTCTCCAAACCAAATCTCTCACCCTTGCAAGCGTGAGGTTGATCATCATCTTCACTTTGCCGTGTTCGACGATGCTTTCCCTCGGCTCGCTCGACAGCCCGAGCTTACCTCGGATGTCTCGTTGTGCAGCTACGATCTTCGAGCAAACACTCCCTCCTCATCTCAAACATTCTTTCATGCTGTTGATCATAACCAGCTGATGGATTGGCGAACCATGGACCGATATGTCGCGTCTCAGCTTAGTGCGGATCGAGATGATCTTAATGGAAGAGAAGAAGGAAATTGCTCTGAAGGCACCAAATATGCAAGTGAATGAGCTGCAGAAAGAGGCATTTGAAGTTCCCTACATGCACCTTAAGAACCTGCTCAATATGGAACTGAATAAATGTTTTATTATGGTAAAAAAAAAAACCTATATATTTATGTTACTTAAGAAGTACTTGTGATTTAAACTAAGCATATTCATATATACTAAAAAATTTATGTTTTGTTTTTTATATATATGTACATGATTGAATTAAAATGGTAAATATATATGAGCAAACTAAGTATGAAATGTCAGAGTTTACAAGCTCTTCTTCGCTTTGAGGCTCTTATATACTTCTCGGATACTTTTTGCATATAGTATATTTAAAATAAATAAATAAACAATTTAAAAAAAAAAAAAAAAAAAAAAAAAACTCAAACTAATGGCAAATATAGCAATATATTATTTTTTTAAAAAAATTGCAAGTTTAACAAAAAAAAAAGTATGTTACTTTTATATGAATTTTCCAAAATACCCTTCTATCAATAAGATTGATTGAAGTTAATGATCCAAATCTATTGATTGCAGTCAATTGAATGACACTTATTGATGTCTATTGATTGAAGTTTTGTTTTTCTGAAGTAAGGATATACCCGAGGCATGAAAAAGATGAACTAAAAAGAAATAAACCGAGGAGAAAATTAAAGATAAGCAAACCAATTTCTAGTAATGACATCAACGGAATAATTAGAAAATCGAATCAATAACACGGATTGAAAATTTGATTTATCTAGATGAATGGGTGTCAAAAAGAAGAGAGCTTTAATAACATCTTATACAATCTAAAAATTGTGAGGTTGGAGGTTCAAGTTTTTGTTTTTGGTAGAAGAAGAGTGGTTAACCACTACTCAATAACCTCTTATTTGTATTTGATAATAAACAATCACTCATCAAACTCTGTATCAAACTCTACATTAAACCATCCATCAAACTTCATATCAAATTTATCACTTAATCATTATTAACATCAATCTTCAAATTGAGTAGTTAATTATTCAACCAGTACTAACATCAATTTCTAAACTAGTAGTTAAGTACTCAAACCATAATTATCATCAATCCCTAAACGAGTAATTAATTACTTCAACTACATTAACTCTTCCATACTTCTTCACTCCACTATTTTCTACCAAAAACAAATACATCGTGTCTTCCATCAATGATTCTTTATAGACTTCTTCTTTTTGTTTTGTTTTGTTTTTTTTCTTTTTTTTGAAAAAAGATACGGAAAAACTTCTATAGGTAAAAAAGTATGATATAAACCTTTTTCTTTTCTTTTTTATATTTGTGATTGTCGGTGTGAACTTGCACACACCTCGACTAATATCACGAGACATATCGCCTAAGCCTACAATATTTGGATGTCAAGGAAACTCGTAGGAAATTAATTTCTAAGTAGGTGACCACTATAGATTGAATTTATTACCTTAAACACTCAAAGATCCTTTTTGACCACTTGAGTCATTGGATGATGGTTAATATAGACCTACAATTACAACCTAAAGGAAGATTAGAAAAAAAAGGGCCTTCAATTCAAAGCTTTAATTAGTACAATAATCAAATATGATTTGAACACCTTCAATTTTTTGCACTAGAAGCCAATAAATTTAATAATATCCTAACAAAGACGATGATAGACTTTTATCTGTAACTGACTTCAATCAATATGAATGATTTGACTTTAATTAGTAAACTTCAATTAATATATGATTAAACAAGTGATACAGATTGAATTACAATTTTTTCCTTTATTATAAGAACTACTTTCTTTCTCCCCATAAGTGAATTATAAAAATTAAAATAAATAATCTCTTACTCTTTATAATATTTCTTTTAGAAAATTTAGGAAGGGTAGAAAACAAAATACAATTAAATCCCAACTAGCTTAATTGTAAAAAAACAAAAACAAAACAAAAACAAAAAACAAAAACAAAAGCTCAATGTGTATAGATGGAAATTTAAATTTGACCATCCATCAAAATGACACAATATAGTTAAAATAAATGAGAAAAAAATGATCATAGCTAGTTTTAATCACATATAAAATAAACAACATAATTATATTTACTATCTCCAATCGAGAGTTGTGATAATTTACCATTAATTTGCAGGCAAGCTTAAGTTGGAACCAGTGATCTGAATATTGAAGAAGTTTGGGAGAGAGTAAAGCCCAGCTGAATTGGGAATAAGGTGAGTGAAGCTCCATTGCTTGAGAAAATGAAGAAAGAAAAGCAACACTTCTAGACATTCTTTTTCTTTGTCTTTTCTTTATTTTAATTTGTTTGTTTTATATACTTTTTATATGGGGTTATTATTTAAGGTTTTAAAAAGTAAAGTTAAATAGCATGCATGTTTTTACTTGAGTTGAAGTGAAGCATTAAAACTCTTACAAGCACACTAAGTCACTTCCCAACAGGACACAATCATTGGGCATGCTTCATATAGATCAATAAATTTCTTATTAGCAGCTGACTTTACCTTCACAATACAATAAAAAAAACAATAAAATTTTCCAATTCAAAACTATAAAAGAGATATCATAACCAAAAAATAACTTAGATTTTTTACACTAAGTAGCTGCACTCGTAATGATGTCCTAATGGCTGAGGGGTTGATAGCTCTCCGGTCTTGAAAACTGCTATAGTTCGAAACAAAGAACTATTGAGGCTTTGAATCCCATTCCCGAGACCTATTTGTCGGTTCCTACAGTACTGAACCTTCTACACCTATGATAGAAACTTCACGAAAGAAAGAAGGAAACTCCTCTTGTAAATTTAAAGATATTTTATTTAATCTCACCACACGTCACCCTACAATTAGCGAAAAATTATTATGTAGTGGATTAGTGGTCAAGTCTTGAGAACTAACTAAAAATTATAAGTTCAATCCATGGTGATCACCTATGTGGGTATAACGTCAACCAAATAATGTAGAGTCAAGTAATTTATTCGGTAAAAATAGTCGAACAGTGTGTAAGCTAGCCCGAACACTAAAAAAAACCTAGAATTAGCTAAAATTTTCCAATGTATGGGAGTATCTTTATAATTCATGCCTCCTCCCCTCTCAATGCATTGTGTTCAAGCCTTCCTCTGATTATCAAGCCCATCTTTTCTGTAAATATTTATGGAGGAATTTTCTTCACCTGTGCCCGATTTATTTGCCTCAATTTTTTGCCTCAATGAAATATCTCGTTTCCAAAATTAAACTCATTGTTGATATGGTTGAAAATTAATGAAAATAAGTAGAGTTGCACATGGTTCGAATTAGGTTGGGTTAGAAAATTTTTAGTAATAGAGTAATCCAACTCAACCCAACTTTATATTTTCGGGTTCGGGTTAGGTTGAATTGAACGAATAAAAAATTAGTCAACTTTAGAACCAATCCAACCTAATGAAAATTAAAAAAATCATAACCTAACTCAATCAAAATAAAATTATAATGCAACCCAACCTTTACTATTTGGATTGGATTAGATAGTCCGGAGTGCTCGAGTTTTCGGTTTTTGTATACGGCCTTAGAAAATAGCATTCATATTAGTGTGTGGTACTAGAATTTTTTCTCCAAAAAAATTAATAAAATAGTGAGAGATATTTAAAATTGTTTTGTCATTCCTTTATCAACCTTTCCTTGGCGAGTGAGGCCTAATTATGATAAATTGAATTCATGGTTTTAAATTGTTAAAGATGAATGAATCGATTATTCATTGTTGCCGCGTGTTTCACATGTAAAAGAATATTTTTTAATTCATTTTGTAAATTTCAACTCAATAACTTGATTTGCAAATTTATTGCAAAGGTTGGTATCGTGTTGACTTGTTTGATTGGTTAAAATTCAATTCAATCTCAGCATCGCGAGTTTGATCTTAGAAATCGATATTTGACGTTTATCTTATTTGAGTTAATAGCTGTGCCTTTATAGGCAAAGTTTGTCGTTACCCTCCCCAACTTCTACTTAAAAAAAAGGAAGAAAAAAAAAAAACTTGATTTGCAAATTTCACGATTCCAAAGAAAAATTAAAAAAAAAAAAAAAAAAAAAACATATTACATTTGTAATCTTTCAAGAATAGGGCAGGCAGCATCTTAATGTGCTTCCACACAGAGAGAAATTTGCCTTGATTGTTTTATATGATGTGGGTTAATTTGAGCCTGTCTTTCAAAGTAAGATACATAGAATCATCAACTTTCTTAACTTCAAGAGAACATCCCATGTGAAAAGTCATGATTGATATGTTTCCTTGTTTTCACATGTGCTTATACCACCCATGTTCATTTAATTACTAAGGTAGTTCAATTTGTCTACATATATTGGATTATTATTATTAAGGACTTTATGCACTTTCCCTTTTTACATGTGAGAGTATTTAACATATTAATATTAGATTAGTATATATAATTAATTGTTATGTTTTGTCAATAATATTACATAAGGTTCATTGGACTCTTTAAGTTAGAATAGGTGGTTGATATTTATATTCC
>JBBMKA010000021.1:19155851-19180560 GCA_037833695.1 Sechiopsis laciniata | reverse complement strand
TATGACACTACAAATCACTCGAGTAGGTGTTTTCATGAGAAGTTTTGATGATGAATTAATTTGAAGACTAGCTTTCGGCACCTCGACTAATGTCAAGGAACATATCGCCTGACCCTACAACATTTGGATGCCAAGGAAACTCGTAGGAAATTAATTCTTAGATAGGTGGTCACCATAGATTGAACTCATTACTTTATGCACCTCGAGACTCTCTTTGACCAATTGAGCCCCTCCATGATAGTTAATTATTTTGAATGATTTGAAATGAGTAGTTAGAAATGAGGAGTTATTTTAGTAGTAAAAATGATGAATTATTTTGAGTACAAAAACTTGTTTAAATGTAGTTTTTTTAAAGAAGAGTTAGTAAATCCTCTTTAAACATGACAAACAAACACCCCCTAAAGTGTTAATTAAAGTTAACAAACACTAACCAAACCCAACTATGGTTAGCAAACTAATCCAAGTTGAATAATATGTGATTCATACTTACATTATATGAATAAACTAACAACACATCTCAATTGCATTGAGGTCATCAAACTTACGAGAACAAATACTTATGGTTAAGTCGTCAATTAACTCAAAAGTGTAAATTGATAGGTTAGAGAGATCTAGTTATATCAACTTTTTAATACTCCATTCATTTATATGCTTGAAAATTTAAATAATACATAACAAAAGAATTATATCTAATGGGGAGAAAAACGTGTTCACAAAATTATATACCAATAAGATGAAATATCCTTCTTCTTTTTATAGTGACCTCTTGGGAGTTTTTCTAAGAAATAAAGTGCTAGATAAATCATGTCGAAAAGACGTTTGTTGGTCTCTCAGACAATAACATGGTGCATGGCCATCAATTAACTTAAGGTGTTATAATGATATATTATTTGACTGTGCAATATTTTAATGTTAAGGAAATAATTTGTAAGAAATTAATTCTCATTTAGATGATTATTTTGAATTGAATTCATAGTTTTTTATACTCTTCAAGATTTCTTGACCACTAGGTGACTACATGATGGTTATTGTACCAAATTTAACTTCTCAAATTATTATTATTGTTTTACCAAAAAAGAGAGGTGCCTAAGTCATGCATAAGAAAAGTAAAAATATATATGGTTGAAATCCCAATTTTTGTCAAGTTTGTTTGTTTGTTTTTTTTTTTTTTTGTTGTCAAGTTTGTTTTTTTTTTTTTTAGTTTTTACCCAAAAATATTCAAATCGTTGTCGTTCAACATAATCTTCACTGCCATTTCTCATAACTTATATCTCAGTTTGAGATTAACTATTTCCTTTGTCATGTTATGATACTCTACACTTTAAATCCCGTTTATTAAATTTTTTGATATGATAATTTGAACCTTAAACATAATTTATTATGTACTTTAAACCTAATTTATAATAATTAATCATTTTATAATGATCCACTATTTACTATAATTCAATGTTTATAATAATTTAACTCGTACTCCAAACACAGCCTTTGAAGGCTTTCCTTTCTTTGGCTGATCAACTATTTTTTTGTCAGAAAATTTTATTACTGATCTTTGAGATATATTGCTTCTTCGACATAACTTTTTAAATTACAAGGTTTTAAAATTTTATTAATCATCTAAATCAAGTATTGATTTTTTTTTAGCGATGTTCCAAAAACATTTGCTACTTCGAACCAACAAATTGATGGGTGCTAAAATGGCTGGTCAACCTATGTTTAGTCGATGTGGATTACCCACTGTTTAAAAATAAATACTTATATCAGAAATAAAATTAAATATTGATTTAATTTTTATATATGGGCATTGTCGGTTTCCACAATGATTCCAAAAAACTGTACTGAAAATTAAAATGGGCATGGCCAGACCTAAGTTTCTATCAGCTATTTTCAACTTTGACTTGAATTACACTGTGTAAAGGCTTTCTTTTATCACCAATTAATATTTGAATTTGGAAGTTTTCAAAAAAAAAAAAAAAAAGGAAACATGACCATAATGGATTGCAAAAGCACAACAAACTTGACACTCAAGTTTATTATTTATATATTATTTTTTAAAATTCAAATTGTGGTGGGAGACTTCAAACTTTATACATTGTACTACTGCTTTCAAATAGGATAAAAATCAAATGCCAATTTTGAGAATCAAACCACTGATTGAAGGGTAGAAGTGGACTACAACCAATCAACATGCCAACATTCCAAAAAAAAAAAAAAAAAAATCTAATGACATATAACTTAGTAATCAATAAGTTAGGATTTGAATTGTTCACTCCAAATTATTGTTGAATTCAAAAAATATATACGAGCATTATTCTACTATTTATTTATGATTATCTTAAGTCCAACACTAACTTAAGTATTGAAGCGTATTTGATAAAGCACTACATTAGTGTTTAATAACTTCTATTATGGGATGATATTATTGTTAATGTAGTATTTTGGTATAAAAAGTTCAAATTATTCAAGAATTATGATCACCGTGCACTTTTTTTTTTGAAACATTTTGACGGACGTGCACTTTTATAATCATATAAGCTTGTATGTATTCTTACATACTCATATCAATGAAGTATCTTCTTCCTAGAAAAAAAACATTAGTGTTAGTAACTTTAAGTTAGATCTTATATCAAAGGTGAAAAGAAGTTTGGAAAGTTATAGATTAGTCCAATAACAAGAGATATAAATATATGATGCACATTAAAGATTAAATGTCATCAACAATTAAAACATTAAAAAATAAAATAAAAAAGAGGTATGTTTGAGGTGGGTCATAGGATGGCAATATGGTGACCTATATAAAAGGTAGCAGTGGTACAAACTACAAAGAATGGTCTAAATTGAAACCACCAAGGAAATGTATATAAGGATGTGGTCCCTATTAGGTCTTTTAACATGCACCTTGATAAACTTCTATTGACATGTATGGTGTGAATAAAGTTGTTGGATCCTTTTTTTTTTTTTTTGGCCATTATTTAATCCGATCCTATAAAGCTCAAGCGGGTGTTTAGTCAAATAAAAAATAAAATTGAGATTCGATTCAAGATTAGTGCTCAAAAGAGTACATCTTGAGGAGTATGTTAGGATCTCACATCGGAAAGAATATAGATGTCATAGCAATATATAAAAGTGTGGATTGCTCTTCTTATTACCAATTGGTTTTGAGAAGGATGTTCACATTATCTAATATCTTATCAAAACTCATAAAGCCCAAACGGATAACTGGTTCAATAAAAATGAAATGTGGAGACTGTTGGAATAAACTTAAATGTATTTTTAGAATATGGAATAATTAATTTAGGAATTAGTGGCTAGACAATTAAGGAATTAATGGATTGTCAATTTAGTAAAGTAATTAAGGAATTAGTAGATTTTATTGTTTTAGCAATTAGTGGGAAATATTTATGGAAAGAATTGGAGACCAAGTTTGTAATAGGCTATAAATAGGGAGTTCCTTCATTGTGAATTGTAGAGACAATCGTAGAACAAAAGAGCGTGAAGAGATAAAAAGTTGTGTAGAGAGTTATAGAGAAAGTTTAATTGAGAAATAAAGAAAAGTGTTTTAGAGAAATTGTTGTGTGTATTGTCTCTCCAATACCAAAACGAAAAACATGCGCGATTGTTATATATGTTTATTGTTTTTGTTTTTCGAATCTAAATCTTACAGAGACCTCATAACAATAAAATCATCTTCAGAGCTCTTGGTTGTGGCATTTTGAATGAAATATCTCTTTAAAATTTTGATATTGAATGTAAGATTAGTTCCCGAACCACTTTAAATTAGCGTTTTGTTCTTCTCCTTGCTCTAATCTTCTTCATATATTTTTTTTCATTGTTGTGTTTTGTTTGAGTTCTAATTTTAGACCGCATATTGGTGAGTAATTGGATCCATTTTTTATCAACATGTAGTACATGTACAAAAAAAATGCATTCTCATTACGGAAAAAAGATCGTAAAAGATGTGTTGAGTCGTTTTCAATATAGAAATGATTGCTTACTTTAACCTACTGTAAAAAAAAAAAAAAATAAATAAAATAAAATAAAATGTAACCAAACACTTCATAAGACCATTTTTTTTGTCCAACAAAGTTGAGAATAAATGAATACTTGGGAGTGAGGACTTGCAAGCGAGTTACAAGTAATTATAATTGAAAAAGGTGAAAAGATTTCAACCAAATTGGCCACAAAAACCAAATGGAAAAAGTAAATTCAGTAGAGGACAAAGCTGGTAAAAGATGAGCATTTTCTCTGATTGCTAAACTCCCTTTTTGGGATTTAAAATTTTGTATCTTATCGATTTTTGTGTTAGGCAAGTGAGATCGAGTGGTCATATCACTTAGATTAAAATACTATTTTCATTCAACAATTTTGTTTCATTTTGATTTTTCAATTTTTAACCACCCCAAAATTTTAAATTTTGTTTCAACAAAAGTTTTTTTTTTAAAAAGGCGCAACTTCTCCTTAACAAGGTAAGTATTTCTCTATTTGAATTTAAGGAGAAAAATAAAACTGGTGCCTTCTTTTTTTTCATATAATAAAAATCACGTCTACCACTTGTAAATAAATAGTTTTTTTTTGAAAAACAGATATTGCATTGAAGGATAAGGGCAGCAAGGAGCAGGCCAAAGAGAGCACAAAGTCCCAAAGATAGTTACATGAAATAATGCTAATTTAAGGCTAAACTTTGAACCGAATAATTTTTAAAAATTTTGATTTAAGGTACCATTCAGCAGCAGAGAAAGCAATGTTGTCCCACAACTTCCAAGGGAAACTAGGCTTGAAATCAACTTAAAAAATACGACCATGTCTTTCTTCCCAAATCCACCATAAGATGGCACCTTTAAGGTTCATGATGAGTTCATTTCGTTGAGAGTTAGCAAGGAAGCAGAAAGAAGTGGACCAAAATGAATCTAAATTACCCTGATCAGAAAAAATGTAGGTTGACTTTGCAGAGGTAGGTTGATCCATAAGTTCCTGGAATAAGAGCATTTGACAAAGAGGTGATCAATGGTTTCATCATTAGTGAAACAAAGCGAGCAAATGGAGGGGCTAAGACAGGAATTTGGGTGGCGCCGTTGAATTAGCTCACCGGTGTTAATTCCTCTGTGAATGATAGTCCATATATGAATTTTAACTTTTTTAGCAATGGAAGAAGACCAAACTTTGTATTCGTCATGAGATGGCCTGTTAATGTGACCTCATTCAAAATGTTTTTGATAGATTTCACCGTAAAGCCCGCATCAGGATCGAGAACCCATATAATCACATCATCGATGTCGTCCTCAAGAGTAGGCCAAGACTGAGATATGGCAAGCCATCGCACTTGTTCTCTTTCAAGAAGAGGTTGACGGAAGTAGCCCTTCCATGATCAATCATCAGCATCCCATGCCTCACCCATAAATAGATTATTGCTGCTACTAATAGCCTTGAATCTAGAATTCACCAATAACAAAATTTCCAGCCCATTTATCAAGCCAAAAACGAATCAACTTACCATTATTAACTTTCCACTGCAAATAAGGGTCCATCACAAGAAGTAATCTATGAATCGATTGCCAAGGGGATCTTTGACTGCCATATTTGCAAAATGAAGGAAAACGGTTGTCGCAAATATTAATATACTTGTAAATAAATAGTAGTCGACCTTAGATTTGAAAGGCCATTAGAAAGACAGTTATTTATGAACTCTAAATTCTAAATTATCCTATATTGATTTAGGGGTAAAAAAGGATCTTAGAAAATTAATTTTCTAAGGCCATAAATTCAATCCATGATAGTTAGAGATGTCCATGAGGCAGGGCAGGGCAGGGCGAGGATTGATAACTTTACCATTCCTATTCCGTCACTTTTTTAAAGCCCATCTCCACGAAACTGTTAAATTTTGGGACAAAATTCTCTGTGGGAAATTGGCGGGGATTGGTTTCCCACGGAAAATTATTCCTCATTTATTTTTTTTCAAATCTCAATTCAATCTTTTTTTATATATATAAAATTGTAAAATAGTTAACTTTTAATGATAAATATTTATTAATTTTCAACTAAATATTAATCTTTTTTAAAGAAATATCCATACTTTTACTTAAAAAATAAAATAAATATAAAATATAAATGGGTGGAGAATGGAAAACGCCGATGGTGAATACATTGTCTGTTTCCATCCTCATTTAGTTTGTAGGGAATTTCTAATTGTCCCCACTCGTTTTCTCATCCCCCGTTAACGGGGTTCACCCCCCGACACCGTAGAAAAATTGAACATCTTAATGATGATTACCTAAAAATTAATTTCTTACAAATTTTCTTGACCTTCAAATATTATAACATCATATGTCTTGTAATATTAGTTGAAAGGAAGGTAAGTCGACTTTACAAATATTTATAAAAAAAAATAGAAAAAAGAAAAGAAAAGGAACAGCGTTGATGAGTGAGATTTGGTGATAGGTAGGTAGGGTTTACCGAAATAACAAAATGATAGGATGATGATTATTCCATTATTGTTCACGGGGAGGAAAAATAGCAAAGGCTATAGACCAAGAGGTATAAAGAGATCACTATTATTATTATTATTAGGGTTCGGAAATTGAGGAAACCTCACTCTTAACTTCTGAAAACTACAGCTGACCTTTGTCACCCTCCATGCATACGTCCTTTTCTCTCTCTTCCATGCATCGGGAATGCCAAAACTACCCCCATACATACATACATACATACATCTATGCATGTTCTTTTATACTCTCGGAGAATTGGAGTTTCGTTCTACTATCCTACCTAGAAGTACCCGTGTCCATCCTAAGGCTTGAATGGTAAAGAAAAATAAGTGATTTTAAAATTTACTCATGCATAACCTTTAAACCTACAACATTTCAACAAAGGATACTTTCAAGAAGATCTCAAGTTTCTCTACTCAAGAAACTATTCTTTGAAAACACATCTATGCATATTTTTTTAATAATTGGAGGATCAGAATTTCACTCTACTATCATATCTAGAGACATGTGCCCATCCTAAGACTGGAATTGTAAAGAAAATATGTGATTTTAAAATTAAACTCATCGTAAGCTTTAAACTTAAAACTTGGCATAATTTCAAGATCTCGAGTCTTTTTACTCACAATTCTACCCATTGAGAACACATATATGCATGTTTTTATTCCAACGGAGTATTGTTTTTTCGAGAATAAGATATTTTATTATGGAATATACATTATTTAAGATGTATATAATGTAATCGAAAAGTTTTCCGATCAAAGCGTTTCTAACATAATATGAGAGCAAGTGATAAGAAGAAAAGAATTTTTTGTCTCTCCATCGTTATAAATAGGAAATTTGCACTGTATAGCAACTTTTTGTCCCCAGTTTATAATTATGGCAACTTTTTAAAAATAATTCGTTAATAGTAAATTCTGCCTATTTTTTTAAAAAAATTCTATTTACCTTTTTTATCAAAGATTTTGATAGAATCTATCATTCTCTCATTATGGAAGTCTATCAATTTTATTAGTAATTGATTCTATAAACCCTTATCGATAGAATCTAATGGAAGTCTATTAATTTACTTGATTTATTAGTAATTGATTTCATCATCCTCTATTGATAGAATCTATCAATTAAAATTTTTTGTTATATGTGCAAATATTTCATTATTGTGTTATTTATGAAATATTTTAACTCTTTTGTAATATACATGCAAAAGCTCCTAATATATTTATTTATTTATTTTAAATGTTTTACCTCTTTTCAATCTACTTTAAGTGAATTTTGAAAGAGGAAGGAAAAAAACATAGATCTAGAATAAGGGTTATTTAGTTGAGCTGTCATTCCAATCAAATCAGTCAATCACAAGTTCAACCAATTGCAATCACAAAAAGAAAAAGAGAGGAAGAATTGAAAAAGGAAAAAAAAAAAAAAAAAAGGCACAAATTTGTTAAATATGTCATCTTCTTCCCTTCCCACTACCTTCTCCCAGCTTCCTCCTCCTCCTTCTGACCAGCTCTGCTATGTCCATTGCAACATTTGCGACACGATTTTGGCGGTACGTTGCTCGGTTTTTTGACTTGTAAGGTTTATTATTCTATTAATAACTCTTTTGAATGTGGTTTTTTATCTTCGAAATTGTGTTTATTAGGTCAGTGTTCCTTCGGCTAGTTTGTTCAAAACGGTCACCGTCCGGTGCGGCCACTGCTCGAACCTTCTTCCAGTGAACATGCTTCAGCTTCCTTCTCCAAATCAGTTCTATGGCTTTGCTCACTCCACTCCTTTATTCTCTCCCAATACTCATAATTTTCTTGTACTTATTTATCATACGCCCAATTTGATAACGATTTTGTTTTTCAGTACCGATCTTTTTAGATATTAGAGTTGTTTACTAACCTTTTTCTTTGTTTGATTTCAACTTACTCTCAAAAGTCCATGTTGGTTTACAAAATTTTAGGTCATTTTCATAAGACTAAAAATGAAATCGTTATTGTATATTCTAAATCATTTGGAACATGATATACAATCTTGAAGTTTTTTCGATAATTTTAAATCCACAAGTTGGTTTTCTTGATAAAGATAAACTTTTTTAATTAATCATTTGATGTTTTTGCTTTTGAAAATTAAATTTATAAATATCACTTTTATCTCTAGATATTATATATCATGATGTCCATTTTTTACTTATGCTTTATAAAATGAACTTAAATTTTTGAAAACTAACTTGTTTATTAAATTTAATTGTAAACTCAAATGTTTTCATAAGAAATAGGAACAAAATGGTAGAAAAATTACAAGAAAAAAAACAACTAAATTTTCAAAGAAAGCTTTATTTTTGAGTTTTGGTTGTTTTTTTCAGGAAGAGATCTCGAATCCAAATCCAAATCCGAATCCAAATTTTCTGATGAACCAAACAGATGGAATTGATTTGACCATGGCGACTCGTGTAGCCAACGACGTTCCAAGGCAACCCCCAATCATAAATAGACGTGAGATTAATTGAATTTTTCTTATCTAATTATATATATATATATATATATATATATATAAATAAATAAATTTTGTTCTGTTTTTTGTGTGTGTGACTTTTTCATATAAACTTGGAACTCTTGACTGGTCTAAAATTGGTGTCAATGATATATCCTTTCTACATTGTTCTATTAATTAAAGAAATTACTTTTTATGATGAACAAACCCTTAAAAGTATACCATATTATTGTCGAAAATAAAGTTCTTTCTCTCTTTTTCTTCCTTTTTATGTTACAGAGAAATGGAAAACAGAAGAAAAGAATAAAATGCCTAGAGTAAAGATATACTTTTGTGGGAGGGTTCACTTTCAAACCTAGCTATTAATTATTTAGTAACATGAATAACATGAACATTATTTTTATATTATTATTAGCACAGGATAGTTCACATTGTGTAATTGGATGCACTTATAAAATTATTTATGAGCACAAAAAGGTTAAATGCTTATGGGAAGACACTAAATACCTTGACTAGGGTGAAAAAAAAAAAAAGAAAAAACAAAGCTACTCTCAAATAAATGATTTTTAGGATCAAACCGTGACTGTGTTGAACTATTCTGGTACACTTTCTTGTAATCCCCTCGAGCTTTTTCTTCTCTTCTCTTAATATACGTATCTTTTATCCAAAAAAAAAAAAGACCACGGTATTGAACTGGAATATCATCAAACAACTAAACCAACCTACACCAACCCTTTTGTAGTCTTAAGAAAACATAAAAAAGAGAGATTTTGAGTTGTTAGGAGAGATTTTTAGTGGTTATGAGGGGTTTGGTTGAGATAAAACCTTATTTGAATTGAGGGGTTGTGAGTGGTTATAGCAAAAACTTCATTTTAAATAGAGGAGTTAGGAGTTTTTATGACACAAAATCTTCATTTGAATTGAGAGATTTGGTTGAAGTAGAAGCGATAATATACTTTAAAGGTGCAATAATATACTTCAAAGGTTTATGTGGGTTTATGAAGGTTTTATGAAGGTTATTTATGAGGGCTTTTTGAAGATGCTCCATCCAAACGTAATCTCACAAACCCTCTATTCAAACACACTTTAAATTTTCAAAGGAATTTTTTTTTACATGCACTTGTTGGAGTGGTGCTTTTTAAATCGAAAGCTTTTTCATAATTAGTAATTTTGCAAAATATTTTTAACTAAATGCTTCTTAAGGGTGTGTTTGGTATAGAAGGATCCGAAAATGAAGGGTAGGGGTTATTCTCGATTTTGAGTGGCTATGAGAAGTTTGATGAAGATAAAATCATATATGGTTGAATTGAGGGTTATGAGTAGTTGTGACAAAATCTCTCGTTTAGATAAAAAAAAAGAAAACTTTATGTCAGGTATTTAGTCATCTTCCTCACAAATCCTTCCTCCAAAGCTACCCTAAATAATTTAAAACGCTTTTATATTTTTTGTTACTTTTGTTGATTACTTAGGATGTCATCTGACTTTTCTATACATATAGAACAAAATTTAGTTAATTAAGACAACAAATGGGACAACATAAAAACAAAAGAGAAAGATTTGGAAAAATTGTGGTCCTTAAAAGAATGGCATATATGGTGAGTATGATCTGGATTCCACCCAAATCTTCCTCAAAACGAAGTATAGTATTAAAATTTTGTTGTCATATATTATTTGGTTGATATATATATATATTTTACGAACTTCATTAACTATTCACTTGGTTCTATGTGGTTGAGTCTGCAACCCTAGTTGCTTTTCTTCTGTTTAGGCTGCCACCTACAAAACTTAGAAAGCACCCAAAAAAAAAAATTGAATGAATTAGTAGACTGAAAATGCATGGGAGATTATCAGAAGCATTTTATGATTCAGTTTCAGAAACTTATTTGAAAATCAAGGTTATTAAACAGATTTAAATCACTTTTCTCACCCCTCTGATTTGTTTTTTAAGAAAATATTATTGTTGATTTTTTTCTGAGTATACTATCCAATTTTACTGATTTTTTTAATCTTCAAAACTTTATCATTTAGACATATTTTTTAGTTTAGTTGAGCGATAATATTTATATGTATCAACAATCAAAACTGTTATGTTTTTTTAAGTTCGTGAAAAAGACTTTTTTTATATATTCGTGACTATCTAGGCCACTCGACTAATGTCACATGTCATATTCTCTTTGACCACTAGGTCAGTCTACAATGGTTGTTAAAAAAAAAGACTAAAATAAGATATAAACCTAGATTTAAAAAAACTAACCTTGAAAAGAATGTTGTTTGAAACATATTTTGTGTAAGAAAGTAGACAAGTATTAAGGGTTTATAGATAAGCTAATGAGGGCAATTGATGTGTTTAAATTGTTTAGAGAATTGAATAAATGTTGATTATATTTATTTGACATACAGCTCCAGAAAAGAGACAGAGAGTACCATCTGCTTACAACCGATTCATCAAGTTAGTAGTAGCAATTTTCTTTCCTTATAGTTTACATACTTATAAGCAATGTTGTATGAATAGTTTCTTTTTTTTATTGGAGTGGGAGATTCGAACCCGTAATCAACTCTTTTTTTTTTTTTTGCCATGTTAATGAAAAGTTAGTTCTTATTTGAATATTATTATTTTTCGTATCTTAGTCTTCAGTACTTTTGCGTCAATAATTAGGATAAAAATCGTCGACAGCAGGGTTCGAACCTGCGCAGGCAAAGCCCAACAGATTTCAAGTCTGTCTCCTTAACCACTCGGACATATCGACTTGTTGAATGTGAAGGTTAATTAATGAGATTTGGACTATATCTAATGCAGGGACGAGATCCAACGCATTAAGGCTGCAAATCCAGACATTTCACACAGAGAAGCCTTCAGTGCTGCTGCTAAGAATGTATGTATTCACTATACATTTATTTTTTTAACTTGCAATTAATTTGAAAAGTTTTGCTATAAGTAGATCATATTTTGTGACAATTTGTCTGTGAACCACTTTATAATTATCTATTGGGGTTTTATTTAATAAAGTTTTGTTGTTTTTTTTTCATGGTGAAAAAGTGGGCCCACTTCCCTTACATTCATTTTGGTCTTCCTCCAGACCATACTGCCAAAAAGACCAACATGCTTGAGCAGGTCAAACACTCTCTCTGTTTCTGCTGGTTTTTCTTTATGTTTAGTGTTACTATATTGGTCGTAAAAACTTATAAACATTAGACTGAGTGATTAGAATGAGATTTTGTAGAAGTGATTAGAATGAAGAGTTATTTTGAATGATTAAAAAATTAGAATTTGTACTGTAGCTTGTTTAAATGGAGTTTTTTGTGAAGGAATTACATGCAGTAGCTCGTTTAGATGAAGATCTTAATAAAAAAGTTGCATGAAAAAACTCGTTTGAATAAAGATTTTGGAGGAAGAGTAGTATGTTGAATGATTTTAAAATGAGGGATTCAGATTTGCTTGATTTGAAATAAGTGATTAAAAATGAATAATTATTTTTTAGTGATTTGTGAAAATCTTCTCTATTGTGAATTTATGTAGTGTCCAAATACAATAAGTTATCCACTTATTCTTATATGCCAAATCTTTATTGTGTAATTTGTAAGTTCTTATATGACAAATATATGTGAGTCCAGATCTTGAATTTGTTATTCTTCCTTCGTAGTTTGTTTTTTTTTTCTTTGTAACTCGGAAATCGAAGCTATCTACCTCTAGATAGTCATTTGGTTGAACCGTTGACCCAATTAAACACTTGAAGACATTTGTGCCTGTTCAAATGTCTCAATTCAAATAACAACTAGAAATTTTATGATTAAACTCAAACGAGTGAGTTTCGAAGCTAAAACCTGTAAAGGAGCATACCTTAGAAACTCCAAAGTTCCACCAACAAATTTGTCTCTTAACAGCGTCCTCCTCCCTTCAAGTTGATAAACGATTAGAACATAATTCTCTCTAAATTTGACATTTTTGGGGGGGTTTGTGTAGGAAGGAGAAGATGTTATGTCGAAAGATGTTCGATTTTTCAGCGCAAACAACATGGGAGTTTCCCCTTGAATGGTCTTGTTTTTTTAGGAGCAAGAAGAGACCATTTTCATGTCCAAATTGAAATGGCTTCCCTTGAAAATTCTCTCTTCTGGTCTCAAGTTTGTAAGCTCTTCTGTATTATCAATTGTGTTGAAGCCTACTCTATCAAGTAATTTGAAAATTGACAAAACATTAGTTTCTTTATTAACCCATTACCTATTTTATCCCTTTGTGTGCTTGTATGTTCTTATTATGCAAAGATTTGCCAACCTTCAGTTTGTTAATTGCAGCAACCCGTAATTAAACTACTCTACACAGAAAAAATAATGTGTAGCTGTCGGTGATCGTTTTCAAAGATGAATCGATTTCTTTCTAAAGTTGGATATTTGAACTTTTCATGTTTAAGTAGCTAGTAAAGATTGTTACTAGAGGGTCGTTATTCGAACTTGATTAGAATTGAAGGGTCAAAATTTTGATCTTAATGGTTACATATGAGTTCTTTAGTTAGTTCTATTACAAGAGATCAATTAGAGGCATTTTTTAAGCGAAGAGAATGAAAAATGATTATGAGAGAATCAAAATGCATGTGGAGAATACATAGGACATTGATTATCTATTTTTTAGTGAAGTGAATGATTATTGAAGAAACATCGTTACCTATATTTCAGGTACAAATGATAATGGGATGGATCATTACTTGTATTTAGAAGGTAGAAAATGACTAAAAAAACAAAATTGTAAGTATGGAGTTAAAAAAATGGCATTCTCAAAAAATGAATAGTAATTACGAAGAAAATAGGTTTTGATTAGGAAGGGGAGTAGAAATAGGCAGTAAGTTTACATGAAAAATAAAAATAAAAATAAAAAAAATAAAAAATTTAATGTTTACCCCTAAACATGTGTTCATATTTTTTTTTTCCGTTTTCTTCCTAAACTCTTAATTTCATCCAATTGCTTCTAAACATAGTAATGTTATTTTATTCTCAATCAATTTCTACTAATTTACCCCTCTCACTCAACAATATCAATTATCAAGTTTTACAGAATTTATACATTTACATAGTTGTGGTTAATTACTTACGTGACTTACGACAAAATACTTTGACAATTTTTTCTTTCCCTTTTTGAAAAACCTTTTTCTCGAGACCCGAGTTTGAGGTTCTTGGAAGTCCGATTGTCCCAGCTACTCTCTAGAAATGATTTGGCTTATTTGTTCGTAGGCTAGAACAAGTGTCGCACAATCACGTCAAATGCTTAAGGAAGTGTGATCATAGCAATTGGTATAAGAATTGAAAAGGTTGTACAATTGCGATTGATAATCATGTCTATTAACAAACAATCTAGCAAGTCACAATTTGACCTACTAGTCGAGATTGACAAGCAAATGCTCTACTTGATGGAATTAGTCCCTAATACCATAAAATTCTTGGAATTTCAAGTGAATGCAAGAGACCAAGGCAAGTCAAACTGATGTGAAGCTGACTGCTTAGACAAAATTTCCGTCTATAAATTGATGTTAAGGGTCAAAATCCTAGAAGAGACTACCCGCTACATTTGAGCGTGGGAACAACTCAACTCTTTAATACATAAGATCGAAGAGGTGCTAACACTTACCTAACACTCAATCGACTTTAATACCTTAAATTTAGTTTGGTGGACAGTTGTTTTTTTAAAATAGGAGACAAATCAGACCCCATAATAATTGGTGTGACAAGCCCAAACCTCTACTTTTCAAAAGACACCCTTAAAGAAGGATGTCGGTCACTCCACATCGCAATGATGTTGTGACACTATGCATGAAATGTATACACATCTCCCGCATACAAGAAATGGAAACCGAAGATAAAATGTTATGTTCATGTTCCGTTCTTTCTATGTTGTTGAGGCCTAAAGATTACAAAATTGGTACAAGTCTTATGGATTTTGTGTGTATGAAAGCCGTGTGCATAGTATGAAATTGAACATAATCCCTAGCATAGAAGAACCCAACCCTAATGTCATGATTTTCAAGTCTTACTGGATTGCAAGGTATGTTTCACGATTACTTGTGGTTTTATTTCTTAGTGAGTACTTTAAAAATACTTAACTGACCGAGTATTCAAGGCACTTCAAAATAAGAAGGGGAATCCAATTATCAGAGGCTACAAAGTTTGTTTTAGAGATGCCTTGTGAAAGAGCTCGAAGCACAGGCTACGACCCTTCATCGTCATTGAATGAATTTCAGTTTCAAACGAAGCTTGGAGAATCTCAAACTCCCTTTATCCCAGGTATAATGCAGCGAAACTCCGATTTTCCAGTTTCAAATCTCAAACTTCCTTTAAATAAATAAGGGGATCAATAAAGAATCTCACATCGAAGAAGTTGAGATACCTTTCAACACATTTACAAGATAGTTAACTGATTTTGGGATGAAATTCTATGCGGTCTAATAATCAAAATAAGGATTCAAAGAAGTAAACTCCAAATTGCACAACCAAATTGCACAAAGCACATCAAAGGTCATTGCAAAAAGTTTCATGCCACTCTTTATCTTTAACTAATATGAAGTAGTCTAATGATCAAGAAGGCCTAAAAAATTAAAAAAATGATAGATTCAATCGACGATAGTCACCTACCTAAAAATTAATATCCTAGAAATTTTTTGGACACCCAAATATTATAGGTCTGACAGTATACTTTGTGATAATAGTTGAGATGACACCGAATAAGCCCACAGATATGAAAAAGAAATTGACGATATATCCCACCAAAATACCCTTTAACCACTTAAGAAAACACAATACAAAAATCAAATAATTTCAATATTTCTTCCCAAGTAACATCCGTACATTCCACTACCAACGAAGGAAAAGTCTTGCAAGTTGAGAAAGAAAAAGAAAGAGAAAAATGTCAAAAAAAAAAGAAATAAATAGAAAGCATTTGGAACAATTCTGAAGTGTGATGGCAGTAAAGTAAAACACCGTTTCCAACAAAAAATTAAAATAAAATAAAATAAAATAAAAGACCGACCCACAAAGGAGCAGTAGGGAGTGAAACCCCCCTCCGGCTAGCTAAGCTAAACAGGCACCCCTTGGATTTATTATTACAAACAAAAAGAAAAAAAAAAAAAAAACAAACAAACTTTACAATGTCAAACATGATGATTTTCCTATTCTAAATCCCACACACATCTGATTCTGCTTGTTTTGAATCAATCATTTTCTTTTTACCTAACTAATCAATTACTTTTTTTTTTCCAGCCTTCTTCCTGCTTCTCACCAATCCTCTCAGGAATTCCATTACCTGCACCCACACACCAATTCGTACTTTACTTTTAACCTAATTTTCCATTCTTGAATCTTTAGATTCACAATCCCTTTCTAGAAGCTCATAGCAAAACAATCCATGTGTACAAGAAGATATAGATATGGAAATAAAAAAGCACTGACCTCTGAGGGATCTCTAAGAGAGTAGAATGCATTGGTCTCTTTCGGCACAGAAGACACCAAGATGCCGTAGCCTTGGTTTCTCTCCCGCAACACCTACCAAGATGAAAGCATCAAAGTTTTTTTTTTTTTTTTAAAATTGGAAAATCGGAACTTTCCTCCACTATACCCGTAGTAATCACACTCGTCTCTAAGCTAGACACCGGAAGACATCAAAGGAATGAAGACACAAAAGGTGTTTACAAATTAATGTCACAGGAAACCTTGAAAGGAACACACTTTCAAAGTTCAAGCTTTCAACTACCATGTCCCCAAGGGAAGAAAGTGTGGAAGATATTAAAACTTGAAAGCAACATATCTAACCAAGCATCATTATAGAAAATCCAACAATGGCAAACACTTTGATATTAAAACTTAAAAGAAAAATATCTAAACAAATATCATTATAGAAAATCCAACAATGGGAAACACTTTTTTACCGTAAAAGCATCTTCATCAGTCCTGTCATCACCAATATAGATAGGAAGCACATCTTCCCTTGTGTTTAATCCTGCAAGATTTGATTTGGGATGAGCAAATTCAAGAAAACTCTAACTCTTATGATTAACTGGAAAGAAGCACAGAAAACAAACAATTACCGAGAGATTCAAGCAGAAATTCAACTGCTTTTCCCTTGTTCCAGTCAATTACAGGACGGATCTCTAAAACCTATTAGATTAGGAGTATCAGACCAGTAGTTAGAACACGTTAAACAAATAAAAACTTAAAAGAAAAACATATCCAAATAATGGAAGTTACTATATACGAAAAGGTTGCAGAAAAACAAACATACTTTCCGCCCATGTGTTAATCGTAAACGTGGGTGGTCATTAAGTACATCATGAACACATTGTGCTATTGTAGGCCAGTTCTGAAGAAGAGCAAAGGGTGGAAATGTTTAAGCACCCACATTGAATAGCCAAGATTGAAGTGGATACAATATCAGTTTATCCAACACAGAAAACAATTGTATAACTTGATAGAAGAGCCAAGAATCTTACCTTCTCCTCTACATTACGGTAATGTACAGAAGCACAAAACTTGTGGTTTTCAACTTTTGCGCCTTTGATGTCTTTTGTTTTCTCAACGAGGGTTATAAAAACCTACAATAATTATTAATTTTCTTATATATTATTAGTTGGAAACGTTATACTATGCCTAGAAGAGGTAAATAGAAGAAAGAAAAAAATCACCTCGTCTATCATGGATAAGAATTCCCTTGCAGGCTGGAACAGATTAACCTCCTCGCTCTGCTTTGTAAAATAAAATTCATGGGGGTTGTTCATAAAAAGTCCGTTGTTCATAAAAAGTTATTACTTTGTGACAACAAAAAAAGATACTAAGATAAATATTACAATTCAATTTGTTTCAAAATAACAAAATAAAGTAATAATATTACAGTTCAAGAATCGTATCTCATTCCATCAATCACCTGTAGTTTAGTAGACTTAATACAGTTGGGCTGAGAATTCAGCACTGCTTGACTCGCAGGGCCGAGGATGTCCATCCCATGACTACCAGCATAATAGAGTTCAGTTAGTCCTACCAAGTCAAAAACCTAAAATAATGCACGAAGAGTTTCAGTTCCTCACAAATTAAGTTCTTTGCAAAAGCCAGAAACAGAGAATCTGGAACTGATTTTCACTTACCTTTTCTCGGTTTCTTCCACTAACGATTGTCGTTGGAAAACATTTGGCAACATTTCTTACAGCAGAACGCATCTGAAATAGATAATAATTCTGTTAAAGAAAATATATGCCAAAAACTCACGAAAAGGAGTAAGACGGGTAGGATTCAACATGGCCATTATAATTCTAGACATACATCGTTAGACATAAAAGCGCAATCTGGATCATCAACTATGGGAGAAAGGGTTCCATCATAGTCCAAAAAAATAGCTATCTTCTTATTTATTGCATAACTGGTAATTTCCTCAAGAGAGTTGAGTGCGGAAGGATACTTTAACTGCAAAACCAAAAAGAAAAATGAGTAAATGACTTGAAAAATTAGACAAAGATGTATGAATTTACAACCATCAAACATTTACCATCCATGAGTTGTAAGCAACATCAATATCGTCATCTGAAGCAAACTCGACATTAAAATCCTTAATTAGCTTCTTCTGAGGAGGTGAAGAGGATCTCATTGCATCCAACCAACCGTTGGACCAAACATCATCAAATTTTCCAGGCTTTTTCCTTGGAATTGTGATATATTTACTCGGAGGAACGGCACCACCTGGTTGAGAAAAAGGCAATATAGCAGGGTGGAATCCTAATCTTGACTTATTCATTGGTGCAGGTTCAGTGAGAACAGGAGAAGCGTGATTTGATGTCAAGTCCATATAGTATCTTATTACGAGAAAAGGATTCTGTAATGTAGTCGTGTGATGAGAGAAAAGCTCGATCAAATTGAAACTTATGCCTAATTTACCCAACCCTTTTATCAATGAAAAACCAACGCTTCAATGTTTTCTTGTCACTGCTGTTTGGTGAGCAGTCCATCAAGCGCAGTCTACCTGAAAACTGTTGGTGACGTATAGATATTAAGAAAATGGAATTATTATATGAAGCCAAGATACAAACAGGGAAAGACAAATTATAAAACAGTGGTACCTTTTCATTGCCAAAACAGCACAGCATTTAGAAAATGTTACCCGACATTATTTGCTATCCAACCTTTGAAGAAGGAAAAATGTATTAAATACGTGATTATCCTCTGTTCTGCATAGAAAAATAAAATGGAGCATAGAGGTAAGTAGCTATAACAGTTATACAAGTGGAAGCTAGGACGATCAAAGTAATAAAGAATTATCTACCCTAAAGGCTAAAGTGAGATCAGCTAATCAAACATTGCCATTAGAAGAAACAGAAAACCAACAAACAAAACATGAAACTTGAAAACTAATAGTACAGAACATTATATAATATACCCCATTGGCACATTGACAGATAATATAAAGGAATAAATATTTTAACCATAAACTGAATAAGGTATCGAATTCTTGTAATAAAATTTTCCAAAGAACCAAATATGGTCGAATTCTGAAGATCTATCTCCCCAAGATGGACAAAATAATAATATATCAGGCATGTAAACGAGTTCAGGTCTTAAATGTTTACACCTTTTTTTATGCAACAGCTCTCACATGCGTATTATTCTGAGTTCAGATAAAATATAGTTCTTAGCATGTGAACATAATTTATAGAGGAAAGATACGGTGTGTTTAATAAACTGGGAGTGATTCTCATATCCTCAAACCATCGAAATGATGAATAATTTTCCTGACAATGCCAGAAAAGAAACTGGAGATATATTATACTTCAATAACAGTATACTTCTATTTAAAATTTTAAGAACAAAATATATATACTTAAATTATGAGTTCTGAAGGAAGGTTAAAGGAGACCTATTGCTACTTGCACTCTGAAAAGGGTTCTAATGTTGCACAAGATAATAAATGATATGTATACCCATTTCGTAAGTACAAAATGTAAAATACTAAAAAAGTTCGAATTTAAAGAGTCTCTAGGCTTTCAGACACCATATTTAGAATAGACATAAATGGCTTTAAGATACAAGAATAAAACTCGACACCTAGCTTTAATGTCCATCAAGTAGCCAATATTTTGTTGGCTACTTGCACAAAATAATTAATGATTAATGTACACAGTAATATAAAACTTCCATGTAAAATACCAACGAAATTTGATTGTTATTAGTACAACAACAATATGGGGGTTGAGGGAATTGAACCTACGACCCTTTGGTTAGGAATACATGCCAAGAAATTTGAATTAAAAAGCCTTTCTTTTAAAACTGGCATTGTGTCCACAATCTTTAAGTAACTAGTGGAGAACATTAAAACGATATTATAAAAAGGATGATGGATGATTCAATAATTAAAAAAAAATTGATGTCCAACTTATACAAATCTAATATTTTAAATCTTTTAAGCTTATCTTCAGAGTAGAAGTGAACTTAGTAAATACTAAATATATTTAAGAATTCGACAGCTATCTTGTTTTGGAATTAATGTCCTGCCACATTTAGCTGTGGATAAGAATGCTTCAGGCATTATCTAACATCTTTTGTGCAACGAATCTTGCATTTTCCATTACAATATTACTACTAGATTAAAAAACTATTCTGGAACGACAAAGAAAATATTGCATATGGGGATCATGCGTGATATAAGCATATATGGTAGTAGTTTATCTCCACAACCAAAACCCATGGATGAATATTTTGCTCAACGTCACCAGATAAGGCGCAAAATAAATCATGACAAAAGTTAAGTTATTCAAAGTATAAGTTCTGTGATAGTAATAGCATAAATAGAGAACAATTGCATCTTGAGCAAAAATTATAATGTTGTTAAAAACCAATTAAAGATTATTCATTTGCGTACAAAAGGGGATACAAAAGGTCTTTCAATGATTATCCATGTAATCGAATAGATCAGATGTTAGATCACATTTCAGTTCTTTAAAGAACTAAGAGAAACGGTATAGTGTTCACAACTAATCTACAGTATTAAATACTGTAGATCGAAAGAAGCCATATACATCATTCAATGATAAAAAAATACACTCCAAATAATTCAAAATCAAAAATTTTTTTATTATTTTCTTTCCATGCTTACAAATTAAATTCATACATGTAAAATACTTAGAAAAAAAAAATGTTTGGACACCTAGGCCCGGCCTATGGACCACAAAGTCATGTCTCAACACAGTTGTAGCAAAAAGCCAAGTTCGGTAGCTGGTACGGTCAACTGCTTAAAGAAGAAACCACACAGTGTAGTAATTACCCAATTCATCTCAAAAGAGCTCTGTGCTCCGAGAAATATCGACACTACTTAAACATTTAACTCTTTGTTTAGTACATGGGGAAGAAAAAAAGGCTATGAATACTTTAATGTTGGCCATGAAAACATCATTCTCAAAAAAGAAGAAAAAACCCCAATCAAAGATATAGCTTTTTTATGCTATCTAACCATTTATTCTCTTGTACTAATATTCTGTAAGGAAGGATTGAGCTTATAATGGCTAAGGTGGAAAATGACTTATTTGGATAAATGCTTTTATATATAGACAACCAAAAAGTAATGGGAAATATTATTAAAGTGAATTGTTTGAATATTAAAAAAAAAAAAAAAAAAAAAAAAAAACCACCCAAAAGGGGTCTCGTGGGCTTTAGAGAACTAAAAGGCAACAGATCCCATTTCTGAGGGTCCACCACCTAATAAAAAATTTCTTTCAAATTCAAATGTTGTAGAATCAGACGTTATAAGAAAAAAAAATACTCACAAGCTGACCTGAACAATCACGGACATAAGAAAAACACAAGAGCCCAGAGGAAGGATGTAATAATTTTAAAGAAAACCAAGTTATGGAGGCCCTTAAAGAAAAAGGTGTGGCAGCTACAAGAAGTTAATATTATTAGTTGACCAACTGCAAGGTGAGATTCCTAATGAAAAAGTCAAGACAAGAGGACTTTCTTCTCTTTCTCTGTCTCTGTCTCTCCCTCCCCCAGTTGGTTACATCAACAAAAGCACGTGAACTTTTTAACGACGACGGTGTTCACAGTTCCCAGCAACCGACAAAATAGAAATGTGTGGTGAATAATCTCAGACGTTTAATGCGAAAGAGTATAATCCAATCGGTTCAAAAAACAAGAAAAACGAACAGATTCACTTCAGAAAAATCCAGAGACGACATTATACATACATATAATAGCAACCAGAAACTCGAACACCGCCAAAATCCGACTCCAAAATCATTAAACTGGAGAAAAACTCTCAGAAATCCACAAAAATGCCAATAAAATGCAATATAAAAAAACATCATATATCACCAAAGATTTAAAAAAACATAATGTCAATAAATAAAAAAGAAACAGCTCTCGAACGAAGAGAAAGATCTCGAAAAAGGTTCTTTAAGACACAATCTCAGACATCATTAGATTCACAAGAATATAATAATAACAAGAAGGAAATCGAAATGCAACGAAAAGGCAAAAGAAATCAATCCAATGACGAAGCGCCGTACCTGAGCTGATCTACTAATTAAATAGAAACGTAACCTCCACTTCCTCTTCAAAAACGGCGCTGGATTCAAGATCAAAACCTGAGAGAAACAAGATTAAAGGAACAAGAAGGAAGAAAAGCGGATCAAAACAAGGAAATCTGAGAAAATGGAGGAAAAAGAAAGGAAGAAAAGGGGAAAGAAATCAAACCTGCGGCGGAGCGCAATGGTAGAGAGGATGAAATCTAGAGCCAAACAAATATAAAAAGGAAGGAAAAGTTTTGAGAGAGAGAAATAAAAAGGGAAAATAGAAAGGTTGCAAAAAAGAAAAGTTTTGAATGGAAGAAAATTTGGAGTATTTATAGCGTTTCAATTCCGTGTTCAACAAGGTAACTCTCTTTGTTTCCTCTCTCTCCTTTTGGGGTCGTTTGCCCTTTGCAAAAACTACGATACATATTAAGTTTTTTTTTTTTCTTTATAATTATAATGATTATTTTTGGACAGCTATATTTGGGATGGATTTCTTTTTTTTTAGAACAATATTTGGGATGAATTCGAGCATGGTAAAAAACAAATGTCAATTAGCATTATTGTTAGCTAATTTGACAAAATTGCAATAAATTATCGTTTTAGATAATTTTGTCCCCTTTTTAAAAAAAAAAAAAAAAATTCAAATTTATATGCTCTTACATATTACCTTCCAAATATACTTTTACAATAGTACATTGCAAATATGTTATCATGTACTGTCGAGTACTTTTGTGTGTCATCTAGAGACATTTGATATTTATACTTTTAAATGACCATTGTATAGATGTCAGAGGCATGTCTGACATCAAAATAGTCAAATTTCTACTAGTGATTCACCCTATGATTTACATGGTTTCAAAATATTGCTTCTCTTAGAAAAATAATTCAAACACTGGACTTTCTAGAAGGCCTGTTGATTTCAAACTGTCAGTCACTTGAATAGGTATCCTTTAAGGTATGAATCTATTTGCTAGAGGTATGAGATGGCACGTGAAACGACAATAGTATAATTATCTTAAGTAGAGATCCCTCATCAGTTAAAAAAGGTTAAGCCATTTCATTTCATTTTTAATGAGAATTACAATGGTTAAAAAAAAATGAATTATCTTCTTTTATTTCAAGATGGCTCGAATGAAGTGTAATGTTTTGAATATTGAGAGAAAAATAAATATGTTTCCTTCTTCCGACAATTTTCTTTATTATAATCTTATGATTTATTGGAAGGTTAAAACTCTTTTTTTCTTTTTTGAGATTACAACAAATGGGGTTGGAGGACTCGAATCCAAGACATCATAGTCATTAAATGAATAATAATGTCGTTGACTTACTACTTTTGTGGACTTCTTATGCTATAGTAAAAGATCGAAATCTAGAAGTTTCTTTAAAAGAGTAATATCACCAAAAGAAATATTCATGTCAATATTAATTGCATTCTTTACCGAAAAGGAGCTGAGTCAAATATGCACCTTCTGATGAAATGTGCATCTGTTTTATTTCAGTTTGTAAGTAGAAAATATGCTCTATTTTATGTCTTTTTTTTAATGGCAAGAAATCTGCTCTATTAGCAAGAATAGAAAATATTTTCAGAAGAAACAAAAAACAAAAGAGGAGGAGAAATACTTGGTTTTTGTAAAATAAAATTTATAAGATAAAAACCCACTTTTGATTTTTTTTTTACACAAACTCACTTTTTAGTTGGCAAAATAAAACATTTTATGTAAAAATAAAATAAAAGAAGAGAAATACTTCCCTGCTATGTTTCTTTTTTGGAAATGAGGAGTGGTTCTATTTCTTTTCTTTTTTTTTTACTTTTTTTTTATCAAATCTCACAATATCATCAAACATATATTTTAATCTCGACTAACATCATTATTCAAATGTCTTTCTAAAAGTAATTTTAACTCTATCAAAAAAGTCAATAGTGTGTTGGCTTGATTCATTGGTTGTATTCCAATTTAATTATACATTCGAGGATTCGATTTTGAAAAGAATTATTTCATAAAAATTTATTAATTAATAATAATTTTAATTCATAAAAAAACCTAATTTTTTTTTAATAAAAAGTTTATGGTAAACATATTTCTTAAACTATGAAAAATTAGTAAGAACAAATTTGTAAATAAAATATAGTAATAAATTAACAACAAATACTAAATTGTAGCTTTATTATCGTTATAAATATTAAAATTTGACATTTAAAAGTAAAAGAATCAAAATAAAACAAAATTGAAAGTA
>JBBMKA010000021.1:19137050-19154160 GCA_037833695.1 Sechiopsis laciniata | reverse complement strand
CATTTGCCCCTCAACTTCAAACTTAATTCAAAAGTGCCACAATTCTCATTTAACTTGCAATAATTGGGTTATTACATTCTTAGTGTGATATAACTTTTATGAAGGATAAGTATATCAATCTCAAATAGTTTAACTGAAAAATACACAATCATTCAAAATTGTGTGTATAAAATAATTACAATAATAAAATAATATAATAAATAATTGTGAATGAGAATTATATTCTTATATTTGTAATTTAAAAATTACATCACACCAACGTTGAAGATATTGTTAAACAATATTTCTCTACAAAAATTGTAATTTCAATGATCAACTACTCATTGAGAAATTTTACCATGATTGAGAATCGAGAAATGAAGGGAAGAATATAAAATAAAAATGGAAATGAAAGAATACGATAAAGAAAAATTTCAATTAAATTTGGTGGAAAGAAGTAGAAGTCAAGACCTTTTATAGTTGTTAATAATATAGATTTATTAAACTTTTCAAATTCTAAAATTCATAAAACTTCCTAACACTAAATATGATTAAACGGTGATAATCACCATCATTCAAAAAGATTTAAAGAGATACATTAAAGAGTACTAAAGAGTTATAGAATATGAATGGATGGAATATTTTGATTTTTTTTATTAAATTTAAATTTATGGATAATTGATAATTTATTATTTCTAAAGATACAATTTTAAAACAATAATGTAAAAATCGTGGGGGTATTATTAGTTAATACAAACGTTTTTTAAAAAAAAATTTAATTTAATACAACTGTGGGGGTATTATGCAAAACCAAATACCATTTAATTTTTTAAAACTCCCTTTTTCACACGACCATTGTATACTTTACGTTTTTCTTAAATAATAAAATCAAATTAAAATGACATGGTAGGTTTGTAATTTAAAGTGTGGCTTAAAGGTAAAATCGTCAAAAAATGATTCTCCCCTTAAGCCACACTTTAAGGTAGTATGATATGATATGATATATTATAAAGAATTTGAATTTATTACATGAATACTATATTTATTTTTAAAAAATATTTTAAAATATAATTATAGATTTTTTTTTTTTTTTTAACGTTAAATCAAAGTTGAAATAGAATGAAAAAGTCTTTTTTTTTTTTTTTTTTTTTTTTTGAGAATTTCCATTCACCATAGAATTCAGAAACAGATTTTTAAAACACATCCTCCAAAAGTATATTTATTGAAATACCCTAAATTTAGAATTTCAACCAAGATTCAAAATCTCAATTTGATATCTGATGGCACCATCTGGCCACACTCTAATTATCTTGAACTGATTTTAACCGTTAAGACTATCTCTATAGACAAATACAAATCATTCGAATATATTTTTGTGATCCCTCACATACTTTCTCAGAAAATTATGAAGAAATCAATCTGATGTAGGATTACTTTAAATCAAACACATTTAATTCATGAATTTTAATGCTAGAGTCATGAAAAAAAAATGCACCTTATTGTTATATAGTTATTATCAATTCTTTTCAATTTTGTTAACTATACTTATATGTCTTCAAAATCTCTCATTGTTCGATTTTAGTCACCCGCTATTTGTGTAATCCTCATGAACTAAGTTTATGACAAAAAGAATTTCAATTTTCCCTTCAAATTTGTAATATATAGTGTTTTAATTAAACCGACTAGTTTTATAATTACGTTTAACAAATTTGATAGTGGGAATTTAAAAGTTCTTAGCTCAAGAAATGTGTTACAATATTTTAATTATGTTTATATTGTAAACTTTAAGGTGGCCTATTTTTTCTTCTAAAATTTAGAAGTGCTATGCATCTTTTTGTAAGTTTATGATTAACTCATTTCAACATTCACCTACTAGCCATCTGATAGAAATTCATTAAACAAGATATCTATTACCATCTCAATGATTTAATCTTTCACCTATCTAGAAAAACATCACCTATATATTTTCAAAAAAAAAAACATATAATTAAAAACATTCCAATGTAAAAGGAATTAAATAAGCGATTTTCCAATTAGTGGGGCTAAATTTAAAAAATTGTGACTAAACTAACATATTCTTCAATTTTTGTATTTAATAGGACAAGCATATCCAACATTATAATTTTATTATACTTAAAATTGATTAATGTATCATAAAAAATGAATTTATTTGTAAATTTTAGTCTTTCGCGTGTTATTGACTCACAATTTTTTTTAAAAAAATTATTAATTTTAGATATAATAATTTTTGTTGATATATTTTTTTTAAACTAATTTTTGTTGATATATATATGAAATTTATGGACTTACTAAATATAAAATTTAAAATTTCATTAAACGTTAAATTATATTATATATAATAAATGAGTACATTAAAAAATATTTTACTATAAATATTAATTAGATCATTTAGATATTTTTGGAAGTTTTTTCATGAATAATAAAAAGAAAAATAAATCCTATAGATGTCATTTTTAAAAAATCAATTAAATTGAAAATGACATTCTACTCATTTTTGACATTTCAGTTCACAAATTGTTAACAACCGATAACTTCAATCAAGTGAAACTAATTGAAAATAATAAAGTGAAAGTGATTGAAAAAAAATTGAAATTGATTGAAACCATTCAATTAAACTAATTGAAAACATTAAAGTGAAATTAACTGATTGAAAACAATAAAAGTTGAAATATTATGCTATATATGAAATTGTTGATGCTAGGTTTTGGTATTTAAGATCAACGGTGAATTTATGGATTTATTTGGAACAAATTGCTTGCCAATCGAAGAATAATCTAGACAACCAATGGTATGAGCTACGTGACTTCTGATACATAAGTTAGATTCAAACGAAAAAGGGTTTTAGGAGAGTATCAATTTCGAGGGTTTTAAAGTTTACTTGTTTTGTCCCTTGTCTAGCACTTTATCGAGAGACTTTCCCCAACCACTAACCCTCTTTTCCTTTCCATGTACGTGAATCACAGATGTGACACATGATTTTCGCTCGCCCCATTTGAGGAGGGCGTGGGAACTGACCACGCACGAGCGTTGTACCACGTAGGGTGACGTTTGACAAAGCTCGAGGTCGGGCCTTACGATTCCTCAAGAGCTTGGGATTCAGCTAGACCATGATCCAACATGGGCCCTGAGATCGGGCATGAGCCGACCCTCTTCGAGCGCACATCTCGCGAGCTTTAGCCTCTCTCGCTAGGCTTGGGTCGCGCCGCTTTTGCCCTTTTAGGTTATCGACTACTTTCTAACCTCATGTGCCTCACATGGCTTGGACCAAAAATTTCCCTTATAACAGAGATATTTTTTTAAAAGTTGTCGAAATTAAAATAAGGATGCTAGAGTTTGCTGCCTAAAATAATTTTTATTTGTTAAGTTCAATAATTAAAAATTGAGATATTTAAATTCATGACCTTTTAATTTGTAGCTATACACCAATAATATGAGCTATTAATATAGTTTGCTTGAGAAACTTTATTTTTTAGAGATAAATAATTTAGAAACATCTTGTGGTGTTTGCTTACCTAATCAATGAACTATCATAAATGAATTTTTACAATTCCTCTCCAAACAATAACATGGAAACGAGCTATTATAATCGCTTATCTCTAATTACTCAAAATAATAATTCATTTATAATTATTCATTCTTAATAATTAGTGTTTAATCATTCTTTTTTAATCTTTCAAAATAATGGCTCATTTTATTATATTCGAACGAACTATTGTTTGGAAACACCTGCATAAATAATGAGTTATTACTAAAATTTAAATTCCTCATTTATTATCTAATCCCAGCTCCCTAAAATACAAAATTTAATTTCTTCATAAAGTCTGAAACAAATGATAGGAACAATAGCAAAACAGAAGTTGGCGCTTCGTGTGGAAGTGGAACAGAAAAAACAACCACACCACTCCGTAACTCAAATTCACTACCGACAATGGCGCTTCATCTTCATCCACACAATTTAAGGTAAATCTTTCCCTTTCTCTTTCAACAAACACAAATTTCTTGAATTTCAATCATGGCTTGCGAATCAAATCCCAGTTCGTTCTTGTTTTTGTTCCTGTTTACGATTTTCATCGATTTTAGATCCGCCCAGCAGATTTCTCGCAGTGAAATTGTTTGTAATGATCGTTGGATTCACATCAGAAACCTCCCTTCTCGATTCAATCTCGATCTTCTTTCCAATTGTTCTGAATACCCTCTTTACGATGATTTTTGCCCTTATTTGGCCAATCACGGCCTCGGTCAAAAGACTCATAATCGATCTCATAGCTGGTATAGGACAGATTCTTCTATGTTAGAATTGATTTTTCATCGCCGAATGCTTGAATATCCTTGTTTAACTTCAGATCCTGATTCTGCTGATGCCATTTTTCTACCCTATTATGCCTCCATTGATGCATTGAAATACCTATACGGCCCTGAGGTTAACTCCAGCACCGAACACGGCCTCGAGCTTTTCGATTTCCTCCGCCGTAACCAGCCTCAGATTTGGAACCGCCGTCTAGGCCATGACCATTTCTTGGTCATGGCCCGCCCGGCCTGGGATTTCTCTCAGCCTTTGGAGAACGATCCCCCAATTTGGGGGACTTCGTTCTTGGAATTGCCTGTGTTTTTCAATGTCACTGCATTGACAATTGAAGGTAGAGCTTGGCCGTGGCAGGAGCAAGCGATTCCTTATCCCACTTCGTTCCATCCGCCGAATCTCGCATTCCTGGAGTCTTGGTTGCAGAGGGTCAGGAGATCTAAACGCTCCACTTTGATGCTGTTTGCTGGTGGGGGTGGCGTCTCGGCCACTCCTAATATCCGTAGGAGCATTCGAGACGAATGTGAGAACACCACCAACGAGAATTACGCTGCCAACAATGGCAATGTCCGCAATAGGGATGCTGCAAGTCTATATTCAAACTTGTGTGAGGTTGTGGATTGCTCTAATGGAATATGTGAGCATGACCCTGTTAGGTACTTGAGACCAATGTTGCAGGCAACGTTCTGCTTGCAGCCACCAGGGGATACCCCAACGCGCAGGTCGACTTTCGACAGTATCCTTGCCGGGTGCATACCGGTGTTCTTCGAGGACCTCTCGGGGAAAGCTCAGTATAAATGGCACTTGCGAGAAGAGGGGTTTGAGGAATTCGCAGTGACAATACCAAAAGAAGATGTGGTGTTCAAAGGGGTGAAGATTTTGGATGTGTTGATGGGGATTCCTAGATCAAGGATCAGAAGGATGAGAGGAAAAGTGATAGAGTTGATTCCTAAAGTGATGTATAGGAAACATGGAAGTTCTTTGGGTTTAAGAACAAAGAAAGATGCAGTTGATATAGCCATTGAAGGAACATTGCAGAAGATTGGTATGAGAGTGAAAGAATTGAATTTAGAGTAACAGAGATCTGACTCGATGTTATTTGGTTGCTCAACTTTTTCAGGTCTCTTCTTGGCTAAATTTATTTATTTTTTTGCTTTGCTCAGGATCTGTGAATAAGAGATATTCGAATTGTTATAAAATTGCAGGGCTGTAAGAATTATAGGAAAAAGAAAACTTATATATGATTAAAGTTCAAGAGCTTATGTAGGTTGTAGAAGTTGATAAGATATCTGTAAAATTGACACGATTTTCTCAGAGGTGTTTGGATGTGGTTTTAGATGAGAAGTTAGTTTGAAGAGTTATTTTGAACCGTTAAGAACATTGAGATTTTTGTTATAGCTCGTTTGAATGTAGAATTTTATGGAGGAGCTGCAACAAAAAAACTTTAGATATTTTTTGTAGAGGAGTTAGAGACAATAACTTATTTGAATATGAATTTGAAATGAAGAGTTATTTTGAATAGTTAAAAATGGAGGATTAGAAATGAGTGATTAAAAATGCGTTATTTTGAATAGTTAGAAATGAATGATTAAAAATGCGTTATTTTGAATAGTTAGAAATGAATGATTAAAAATGAATTATTTTGAATCGTTATAAATGAGTGGTTTTGAGCAGTTATAAATAAGTGGTTAAACATATGTTATTTTGAGTCGTTAAAAATAAATTATTAGAAATAAGTGGTTAGAACTTAGAAGTTAGTTTGAGCAGTCATAAATAAATGATGAAAATAAGTAGTTAGAATTGAAGAGTTATTTTTTAATAGTTAGAAATGAAGAATTGTTTTGAGTAGTTACAATAACTTGTTTGGATGTTTATTTTTTTATTTTTTTTTAGGAATAGTTATTACATACTCAATGCAAATCATCTTTAAAATTGATAAACAAACACCCAGCCGTTTAGACAAAGTTGTCTAGCTTTAGGGAGGGATTTGTAAAAACCTAAATCACAATTAAATGCACATGTGGAAGGTGTCATTGAAAATAATTTATTTGAGATATTGCAATATGTTTACGATGGTATTTGAGTTCATTTGAATTATGGTTAACAAACAATATGATGCAAAGTACATTGGTCAAAGTTTTAAAATCTCACCATCATGTTATCTCAGCTTAATTGTTTGCCTGAAACTATGAATTTCTCGGTTTAGGGCATGTTTGGTGCATGAATTAAGATTAAGTTAGTCGGTATTAAGATTAAGTTGTGTTTGGCGAACATGCTAAATTAAGCTGTATTTAAGCTGATTGTTGTTTGGGGTAGAGATAAGTTAAGTTGAATTTTCATTTATCATTTTTTATGTTTTTTTTTTTTTGTCTACCTTTCAATTTGTTTTATTTTGACAATAGAGAAATGACAAAATGACATTTATTTGAAATAGTAACAACATGATATTCATTTAGGGCATGTTTAATTGAAGGTTAGGGTTAAATTAATTTGTGTTAAGTTAAGCTTAATCGGTGTTTAATATGCAGACTTATGTAAGTTGTGTTAAGTTAAGTTGAATGTTGTTTGAATTGTAGGTTAAGTTAAACTAGGCGTTAACATAATATGTATGTGGTATGCATGTTTTAGTAACTTGAGTTTATTAAATTTGTATTTGTCTTTTTTTTTAATGTATTTTTAATTTAATAATTGTATTTAGTAAGCATGTTTTTTTCAATATCTAGTATTTATATTTAATTTTCATTCAAATTAAAATTATAGGCAACGTAAGAGATCAATTTGCACTCAAATCATATGCAACCATGGAGATATGATATAAAATCATAGTATTTATTATTATTTTGAAAATTTATATGTTCTAAAAGGATGGTAACTTAGTTTAGTTGATTTGTTATAATTTAATTAAACTCCACCATCGTAAATTAAATTGGTATTTTTGCTCCTATATTTTTGAGACTAGTGGTATACATCCATTTTTAAATTTATCAGTATCAAGAAAATTAGGACAAAATTGGACGATAAAATAAAAATTAAAATATTTAATAAATCTTTTCAAAAAAAAAAAAAAATTCTCCTCTTTTCCTCTCCTTTACCGTCTCTGCTTCCAACCAATGATGCCAGCTAACCAGAGCATAGATTAAGAGCTGGTGTTGAATAAAAAAAGTATAATTATTGTAGCTTAAATGAATGAGAAGAATTAAGAGCATTTTCATATGAAAACATGAAGCGAAAAAATATACGAAGAAATGACATGACAGGAGAGTCAAAGATAGCTTTTTTAGGTTGAACATAAAAGAGAGAATATTTTTTGGAGATAGACAATTTTGACATTCTTTCCATTACACAGACTTTTTTTACACCAATTTAACGACTTAATTGTGTTCATTTTAAGAGATAAATTAATCAAAATGACCCAATTGCTACATCATCAGCTTTGTTGGGTTCCAAGCAGAATCTTAATTCAAATACCCAATGTGACTCTTAAAAACAAGAACCAGAACTGACAATACAATGTTGTGCCATAAAGCTTACTTCATTTTCTTTTATTATTTTCAAGGTAAGACCCAAGAGTTGTAACCAGGAGGGAGGATCATGAATAGCACATAAATATGCAAGTACACACATGTTGAAGTGGAACTAATCTTATCAAACATTTAAATGTGAGTGGTTTTGACTTTTCCGTTTGTAGTGTACTTGCTGAACTCCTCATAAGCTTGAGGAATCAATTCATCGTCGTGCCATTCATCACGGTATGACCCGAGATTGGCCTTTCTATTAAGGCAAGTAGCAATGTACATTTCCTTTCTCCATTCTTCAAAGGCAGGACAACCACTTGTTGATGCAAGCCAGTTATAGTAGTCAACCTGCATTGTAACATCCAAACAAAATGTTACCAAAACTTCCTCTTTCGCTTGTAGTATACTTTTATGTTTTGGAAGTTATGTTTGCTTCTTCCTAATTCCTTTAGTTCGTTTTTCAACTTCTTTAAAAACATATTTGAATTTATTCGAGTTTAAAGAAACAAGATTGTTAAAAACTTTCTTTTTTTTTTAATTATTCCTTTTTCATTTTTGAAGTTTATGCTAGATTTTGAAGATGTTTATAAAAAGTAGATGATAATAATAATAGCTAAAGAAAAAAGCACAAGTGGAGGTATTGATAGTAAGCTTAAAAGCAAAAACAGAAAACAAAAAACAAAACAAGAATTCAAGATGGTTGAACAAACCCAAAACTTTCTCTGCGCTAAAATGTGTGTCTCAACTAATCTCACAAAACAACCATCTAATACTATAATACTCGAGGATCATGGAACTCATATGACACAAGTTCTTTAAGCCCAAGATACTAGCATGCTATTTACCAAGTTTTCAAGGGCATGTTTGTACACAAAGTTATTGGTAATACGAAAAGAGCCTTACAAAATAATTGTTTAGGGTTGCAACTAAGCATAACACATACCATAGAGTCATCCATCTCATGGGTTCGATGCTTGGGCATGCCAGAAGCTTCGAGAGCAGCATAAAAAGATTTGACATCTTCCAACATCTCCTCTTCCGATGGAAGAGCAATCCTGTTTGATAAAACACCAGCAACCCAATTGCTTTGAAGCTCAAACATGGGCAAGGGAGCAACCTGCAGTACGAATTAAAACACCAAGAGGATTTACTCTTGACCGTCGAGCAAATTAAAAATTTGGACTGCAATTGGATTCTTACCTTAAATGGTAACCCGACAAAGGAAAGCCCCGGGGCCAAGGCTGGAGGGAAGACATGCTTGTATAGAGGTCCTACCCGGTTGTTGTCCACAGTAACAATGTCATTGGTTTCAAGAAAAGGGAAATGATACTTGTACCTTGAACAAGAAAATGGATAGAAATGCTGTTAAGTTACCTGCAGTTCCTATGCTAGTTCAACTATTTTTCTGAATTTCTACAAAAAGTCCGGCGTAAAGTCTTTTAAAGATTAGTACCCAAATCAATATTTCAGTGAGGTTTCAGTTTTTCAGCTTCCATTTGACCATTTCAGAGAAGTTTTTGTTTCTGCAAGTAATTTGCACCAAGAAAATCCAATGTAAATCTAAGATATTTTACTTGACTCCAAATTTTCCTTCCACCCTTTTGAGAGAAGTCGGTTCTTTATCGAAACTCGTTTTCTGTTTGCACCAACTAAGTTTTGAAACTTACAGAAAATGAATTCTACAGAAATGTGTTTTAACAGTTTTTTAGTCATTAGTAGCTTGAGCTCTGATGTCCATTATTCTTATAAGAAGACTTCAATTTAGCAGTTTTCTAATGTCTATCAGCGCTTGGATATGTACCGTCTTTCCTATCTGTTTCTACCAACATCAAAAGCTTAAAACAATCTACAAGAGCATACCCAGTGCAATGCAGAATAACATCAGCCAAGACATCGCACCCGTCTTCGAAAACCACTGTCCCATCTTTACGAGCACTTTCGATCTGCATTTTTAAAGTAAATATTAGGGCCTTACAGATCTCATCCAAAAACAGATATCCCCACCAATGCTCAGTTATACCATTGGATGAAATGACACATTACTAATAGTTGATTCTGTGTCCAGAAGCTTTGGTTTTGCTGATCTGCATGCAATATGAACTTCTTTGGCAATCCCAGCGAGCTCCTGAGAAATGTCCATACCACTTGAAGAATAACCTATCAAGACAACAACCTGTCCAAAATAAAAAGGTATATCTGTTTATATTGGCATCAAGAGTATATTTTTAAACTAAAACATTTTTCCATAAGCCGATCCATGGTCGTTTAATCACATTAATGGAAAAACTTGTCAAAATACAAAAATTAAACAATTGTAAAACTGAGTTCAAAATCAGCATCAATAGAGCATGTAGCAATCTGAATGTACCTTACCCCGAAATGGTTCAGGACCACGATAATTGTGACTATGAATTTGCTCCCCAGGCCATCCATCAATCTCTGATAAAAAAAAAATTTACATCATTATTAGACAATGCAAGACTAAATCCCTCATCCATGGAGAATAAAAACTCCTGTCACAAGCTTATCATTACACCGAGTGATCCTATAGACAGACACAAGACAATAGGGGTGCAACGAAAAATAAAAAAACCAAACCAAATCAATCCAATCTAATGGATCGGATCAGTTTTTTAGCACAAAGTTAGACATATCAGTTTGTAATTTGAAAAAACTGAAAATATTAGATCGGTTCCGGTTTTCGTTTTTAAAAAACCAATAAAAACCAAACCAAACCGAAATATATATTGTCAATAAGTCATATAAAGTTATCTTTCTTTCCATTATTTAGAAGATTTCCTAAAGTCTCGAAGATCAATCTCTTATAATAAATATTTTTTATCTTTCAAATGTCAATATATTTTTCAAGTAACTTTCTCAAATTTTACTTTTTTTCATATTAGTCATCATATCTATTTGAAACTAATTTTACATAAGAAAATCGGTGCAAGAACCGAACTTATTAATGTTCAGTTCCTTCTCTTTCATTGACAAGGTAAACGAATGAACCATCGAAAGCAAATCACTTTCAAATTGGGATACATGATTTTTAAAGAATTGACAGAAAAAAAATGGACATTGGATCAGATCTAAAACCGAACCAATGATTCTATGCTTTATTGGACATTGGATCGGATCCATTTTTTGAAAATCGAAGATATCAATTGTTGGTTTAGTACAAAACCGACAAAAACCAAACCGAAATCACCCCTACAAGATAACATAAAAAGAGTACAATAAAAAAAAAAAATTAAAAAAAATAAACTAAACACAAACAATGAATGCATATAAAGCCTCCAAGGATTGAAATTCGTGGATAAACCATATCCCAAGAGTTTAAAATCACATAACTAGTCCCCAAGTGGTGGCGCGGTGAAGGCTTAGGCTTTGGTCTCATATTCGATACTCACCCATGACATTAATTTGTAGACAACTCCCGTGTCTCTATTTCTTAGATATCTATATGAGCATGGTTAGCCAGGTTACATTGGAGTAAAGATCCGATTTTCGGTTTCCAAAAAACAAAAAAAATCACATAACTAGAAAAAGAGAGTTCATGACAATAAACAACTTTCCAACCAAACCATAAACAAATAAAAAGTAAACAACAGGATTGAACTAAAGAGCTTTTCATTTACCAGGAATCTCTGCAACTCGAGGCTGCGAATAATTCCCAACACAAACAACAACAGCGTCAAAAACTTCATCATCAACGGCCCCACTTTCACATCTAAATCGAACCCTCCATTTCCCAATCTCCACCAAGCCAGCAAAAACAACCTCAGTTCGAAATCTCACTAATTCACAAATCCCAAACTCATTAGCAAAATCCTCCAAATACTTCAAAACCTCTCGATGGCTCGGAAACCGCCTCGGATCCCGACCCGCCCCGTCTCGGGGCACAAACGGGTAATCCCGAACCCCCATGATTTCTCTGGGGAGATTGGTGCGAAGAGATTCGTAGAGGCTGGTATGGATTCGGGTCCGATTCGGGTCGAGCCCAAGTGGGTCGGATTCAATTTCCGGAGAATAGACCCAGGTTCCTCCTATTTTACTGCTCCGTTCGAATACGACAACGGTGTGGCCCTCGCGGCGGAGCTCACGGGCGGTGACGAGGCCGCCGGCGCCGGCGCCGATCACTGCGACACGGCGGGAAGAAATGGGTTGCATCGTTGACGGTGGAGGTGTGGGGAGGAAGTTCAGGCGAGCTAACATGCGTGAAATTTTGTAGTGGAAAATTTTCCGATTGAAATCGGAAATTGATCGGTAACTGGAACTGGTTTTTGTTATTATATTTTGAAGAAGACAAAATTTGTGAGTGGATATGAGTCTGATTTAAACGACGTCCTCCAACTTTTATTAATTGGAGAGATTTTTCGACTAATTATAAAAAATAGGCTAAATTATATAAAATGCTCATATATTTGAATATTTGTGTAAAAAATGTCCCAAACTTTAAAATGTTTCAAAATTGTGCATAAACTTTAACAAAAGTTTTAAGAATGCCCTCACCGTTAAAATTTGATGAAAACCATAAAAGTTTGGTTTCAAAAATACTCTTAAACTTGTAAAATATTTCAAAAATACTTTTAATCTTAACAAACTTAAAATAATGATGAAAATGTTAAATTTTTGTTTCAATAATACTATAAATATTTAACTGTGTTGTGCTTGTACAAGACAAATTTTACTTTTATATTTATAACTTATGAATAATTGAACAAATCTGTATCTCAAAATATTAATTTATATTCCAAAATTCATCCAATTGATATATATATTATTAAGTTATGAATGATGATTATAATTACGATTTTGAATTTCGGAACTTTTTTGGTAAATTATTATTCAAAACTTAATAATATATTTATTCTCATTAGTTTTCATGGCAAAAAACATGTGAATAAGAATAACCGTTTTTAAGTACAATAATTTTTAAAGTTTTTTAAGGGTTCAACATTGATATTCTTAAACAAAAGTATAATATTTTTTATCCTAAAGTTATTGACGAGGTTAAATTTGGATGAAAATCGCCAACTCATTGTCAGTTGATTTAGTTTCAAATTACTAATAAGTAACTCAATTATTTAAATGAATTAAAGCTAAAATCGATAAATTTTTTTATATCTTTAAACTTTGAATATTTGAATAAATCTCTACCTCAAAATATTCATTTATGTTTAAAAAATCATCCTAATAACAATTTAGGCCCGATTTTGATAGTTATTTTATTTTTGAAATTTAAGCATACAGCAATCACTCCATCGATTGAATTTCTTACAATTATATCTACATCTTATATTTATTTTTAAAAACTATATCAAAATGTGACAACTAAAAACTTTAGCTTCCAAAATTTATTATAGTTTTTGTTGGTTAGGATTCACCTACCATCCGAAAAGAATATGAATTTTGTAAAGAATTAGAGTAAAAATAAAAAACAAAAAACCAAATAGTCCCTCGAGAACCTTAGTTTTTTTAGTTTTTTTTAATCTTTTTATGGTTTTTATTTTTTGTCTTTCAAAAGTTAATAATATATTCATTTTCATTAGTTTTTATGAAAAAAAAACATATGAATAAAGAAAAAAAAATAGTAAGACTAGTTTTTTAAGAGATAAAAAATACTATTTAAATAAAAGTGTAATATTTTTAATCTAAAAGTTATTGACGATGATATTTTTAATGTTTTTTTTAAGTCGGAGGTATTTTTTATTTTTTTTAAGTTCAAGGATATTTTTGAAACTTTTCAAAGTTCAGTGGTATTTTTTAAACCAAATTTTAACGGTTTTCATCCAAATTTAAAGTGCGAGGATATTTTTGAAACTTATATTAAAGTTTGGGGGGCATTCATTTTACTTTTATAGCAACTTGAGGTAAATGAGAATAATTTAAGAACATTACTATCTTTGTTTAGTTCAACAACAGTCGGGAAGGAGTATTCAACCTTATAAAAAAACGTGTGATTCCCGACCAGTGAATAAAATAAAATAAGGAATACAAAGTGAATAAGATAAAGAACACAAGGTGAATAAAACTTGATTATAAGAAAAAGGTTAAATTATAGAAAATATTCCTAAACTATGAAGGTTGTGTAAAAAATGTCCAAAAACTTTGAAAAGTTTGAAAAATGCCCCAAACTTCAACATAAGTTTAAAAAATACCCTTACCGTTAAATTTGGATGAAAATCGTTAACGTTTGATTTCAAAAATATCCCTAAACTTCCTAAACTTTAAAAAAGTTTAAAAAATGGCTTTGAATTTAAAAAAAATAATAATAAAGAAGACAAACATTGAAAATAACATCATCAATAACTTTTAAATTAAAAATATTACACTTATATTTGAATAGTATTCTTGATATCTTAAAAACTTTTAAAAAAATAGTCTTACTAAAAATGGTTTTTTTTTACTCTATTCAAGTTCATTTTTTTGCATAAAAACTAATGAAAATAAATATATTATTAACGTTTTTAATAACAATGACCAAACAAGTTTCAAATCATAATCTATAATTATAATCATTATATATAACTCTTAGAGACAAGAAATAAAAATCATACAAAAATACAAAAATAATAATAATATTAATATTAAAAAAACTAAGGTTTTGATTCATAACTATTTTTGTTTTTCATTTTTAAAATTTAAGTTTATTTTTACTTTAATTCTTTATATAAAGTTTCATAATCTCTTGGGAAGGTAGTTGAATCCTAACCAACAAAAATCATAACAAGCTTTTGAAAGTTAAAGTTTTTAATTGTCACACTTTGATATAATTCTTAAAAATAAATATAAGATGTAGATAAAAAAAGTAAGAAACCTCAATGGATGAAGTGGTTGTTGTATACTTAAATTCTAAAAATAAAATAACTATTAAAATCGGGCATAAATTGTTGTTAGGATGAATTTTGAAACTTAAATGAATATTTTGAGATAGAGATTGTTCAAATATTCAAGGTTTAAAGACAATTTATAATTATTTTTTTTAATCAATTTTAGCTTTAATTCATTTAAATAATTGAGTTACTTATTTGTAATTTGAAACTAAGTCAATTTACAATGAGTGAGCGGTTTTCATCCAAATTTAACCTCGTCGATAACTTTAGGATAAAAATATTACACTTTTATTTAAGAGTGTCAATATTGAACCTTTAAAAAACTTTTAAAATGATTCTTACTTAAAAACAGTTATTTTTATTTATATGTTATTTCGCCATGAAAACTAATGAAAATAAATATACTATTAACCTTTGAGTAATAATGTGAAGTTTTTCTCAAAAAAAAAAATTCAAAATCATAATCATAATCATTATTCATAACTTTAATATATATATATATATATGTTGCTGGGATGATATTTGGAACACAAATTAATATTTTGAGGTAGAGATTTGTTCAATTATTCATAAGTTATAAATACAAAAGTAAAGTTTGTCTTTTAAGAGCACAATTAAATATCTATAATACTATTGAAAGAAAATTTTAACATTTTCATCATTATTTTATGTTTTTTACGATTAATGGTATTTTTGAAGCATCTTACAAGTTTATGGGTATTTTTTAAACCAAACTTTAATGGTTTCTATCCAACTTTAACAGTAAGAGCATTTTTAAAACTTTTGTTAAAGTTTATGGGCAGTTTTGGAACTTGTTCGATCACCGATATTCAAAGGTTAATAATATATTTATTTTCATTAGTTTTTATGGAAAAAATGCACATAAATAGAGAAAAAAAACAATCTTTTTTAGTAAGACTATTTTTTTAAAAGTTTTTAAGAGATAAAAAATACTATTCAAATATAAGTGTAATATTTTTAATCTAAAAGTTGTTGACGATGATATTTTTAATGTTTGTTTAAGTCGGGGGTATTTTTTATTTTTAAATTCAAGGGCATTTTTGAAACATTTTCAAATTTTAGGGGTATTTTTTAATCGAAACTTTAATGGTTTCCATCCAAATTTAACGGCAAGAGTATTTTTTAAAATTATGTTAAAGTTTGGGGGCATTTTTGACACAACCCTCATAGTTTAGGAGTATTTTCTATAATTTAGCATTTTTCTTATAATCATGTTTTATTCACTTTGTATTCTTTATTTTATTCACTTTGTATTTTTTATTTTATTCACTTGGTCGGGAATCACACGTGTTTTATAATGTTGATGTAGGATCGAAAGACAACACTAGACAGGGGTGAATAGGGTTCGCCAACTTTTTAGTTATTTAAAAACATACTTTTATGATATTAACTTGTTAAACTAAAATCACCCAACAATAAAATATTAATAGAATTTTATATGGTTCGGAAATCCTACTTCACTCGCCAAGACCCTCCTTGTATATTTTACTAAATGATTCTCCTGCGAGTGAGAACTACACCTACACGACCCTTTTTTTCCTAGGCTAAAGAGAAACCTCAATCCTTTTATCGGGTTCAGGATTAAACCACTCAAACTCTCTTTTTCTTAGGCTAAAGAAAAACCCAAATTCTTTTACTGGTTCAGGATTAAACCAATTGCGTTTTCTCACAACCCAAGGTGTACTCACACCTTAATACAAATCCCAAATATAAAATAAAAATAACTCTCACAAAGTACCTCTCGTAGGCAAGATTCGCAAGTTTGGCATTGACAACTTCTTTACAAAATTTACAATGCGCCGATTCAAGAACGTGTGAAGTAAATGAGACCTTTTGGAGCTGTTTTGAATATGATAGTTGCTATCTAATTTTTGTAATGGAGGCTATGAATTTAATAGGAAGAAGATGAAAGGTATTCGTCGGATTTATAGTTGATCGACAGACGAGATTTGATGAATGGTGGCCATTGGATTTAGTATATGGCTAGGATTGCATGAAGATAAGATGGGAAGAGTTTTGGTTCAAAAGGAAACAATTTGAAAATGAAAATCCCGTTTTTTTTTCACACGCGATTTTTCTTCAAATCTTCAATTGTCTATGCGTTGGAATCGTTTCTCAAAACTCTACATAATAAACACTTAAAAATTCAAAAAATATCAGTTCACAAAATTAAAGTTTGTTATCATCAAAACATTAATTAATTAATTTGAGATAATTGGCCAAAAAGCCAACAATCTCCCCTTTTTGATGATGACAAACTATACTAGAAAATGAAATATAAAGTAGTATGTGATGTAAGACATAAACTACATGCATAATTGATAACTCTCAATTTGAGAGTTACTTAGCCTTCTAATTAGAATGTTTTAATGAAAGAATCAGGCATTATTATCTATTTTCAACGTTTGGAATCACTCTTGGATAGAGAAATACACTTA
>JBBMKA010000021.1:19118046-19136950 GCA_037833695.1 Sechiopsis laciniata | reverse complement strand
TTGAATGCTCAGAACATTGCGTGTTACAGTGAATTATCCAACGAGATTTTCATATTTTAATTCGAGCAGTGTCAATCTGTATCAATAATCAACACACATAATTAATGATAACATGCTTTCATTTTTCTTATTATCTCTCCTCCTTTTGGAATCAATCAAAAAGAAATTGTAGGAAAAGAATAATTTAAATATTTCTTTGATGCATTTCTCAAAACAAATCTTTCTTAAATGCAAACTCCCTAAATTTCTCTCCTTAAAAAATCAATTTAACACTCTCGTTTAATAAGAGACAAAAAGACATTCAAAGCATTAAAATCTAAAGATATAAATATAAAAACACATTTTCAAATGAATCTTTCTTCTAAAATTAATTTACACTAATGCAATAACTCCCCTTAATTAAAAAATATATGATCCGTATAAGAGAAATATACTCAACAATGAATCACTTTTTCAATATTAAATTCACATATTAAATTATTTAAACTCCCCTAAAAATAAGCATTCTCTTTATAATAATTAAAAAATAATAAATATAAAAGAGATACCAATTTTTGAAAAATAATGATACCAATTAATAGTAAATCAAATAATAAAAATTATGGTAGCATTACAAATAAGAAACATATCAATTTTGAGTAAGTTATAGTGGGATTCAAAAATATTAATCAATTTCATAAAAACTCCCCCTATTTCAAAAAATAAAAAGTCTCCCTACAAAATAGAATTCAACAATTCTTAAAAAAAACTTAGCACATATATTCAACATATAGGACAATCAAACTACTCAAATTGAATTTAAATCAATAAATTTCATAAATAGCAAAAATAATCATCAAAACATAATTCATGGCCAAAAGACATATAATATCTTATTTTACGATATCCATATTTTATTTCTCAATAATTATAATTTCAATCAACAAAAGATCATATTCTCAATAGTTTAAATAATCAAAGTATTATGAAATTATAAATAAATCAAATTTCATTAGTAAGGAATATAATCATGTACCAAAAATAGATATTCAACCTTTAATCATGCTATCACTAATTCAAATAATAAGGTAATAAGAATTATGGATAAATTTTGAAAATAATTGATTATAAGATTTAAGAGCAAATAATCCATAATCATAAAAATATGCAATTATTTAGATAGATGCCAAAAATATTCTCAAATTTCTCAAGATATTCTAATTTAACAATCAATCAAGTTTAAGAAATCAAATTCAAGCATAATAACCATTTTAAAGATGAAAATTCCATAAAAGACATTAATAGAATATTTATGTCAATAATAAAAATATAAAGTTACCAAACATGCCAATTTTCCTTTGTTGCAAAGTTGCTTCATTTGAATAATTTCAAATTTTAAATCCAAACAACTTACTTGACTTTTGAAATAACACTTACAAGGAAAGCTCAATAACGGATTTTGGTACTCATTTATTGGATCCTTCATTGTTAGCTATGATGGATTTTGAAACCCATTTCAAATTGGAACTAATATTACTAATATTCAACTTAGGAAAATAACAACTATAATATTTATAACCAATTTCACCACAACAATAACAAACAACATTTGATAAGAATTTATTTTTAAGTAAATAATTCCACATTGGCTTTCTCAAGGACATTCTTTCTAGGAGAAAACAATTTGGTCTAATATGACATTTGACTCCACAATAATGACATATAGGCACAAATATTGATTTTACTAGCATATTTATAACATTTTCATAATTATCTTTTCATGTAATCGCTACATTTCTAACAATATTTGACTTTTCATGTAAATCGTTACATTTCTCATGCTTATGATTAAAATTTTCATTATGAACACATTTAGATATAGCATGAAATTGTTAGGCATAGTAGGGGTGGCTCTAACAAAGTTAGTATTAGAACTAAATGAAGAATTTTCATCAACATAACCTAAACTTTTTTTATCATTACAAGGTTTATTAATGTCAATAATTTTATTTAATCTTTGAGCACTAGTCAAATTTTTAATGGATTCTTTTGAAATTTCAAATTCTTTATTCGCCATAATTTTCTTTTCTTTAAACATATGCAAAAGATCATTTTTCTCATGACTATCACTTTCAATAAATGCATTTTTGTCCATCAAGGAGCTTTTATAATTTTCTAAGGATATATTGCTAGTTTTCAAATTAATACCTTTATCTTTCAAGCTAGCAATTTCACAGTTTAATTTCAATGAACAAGACTCAATTTCCTCAATTTTATTTTTCAAATCATTCAATTCAATTTTCAATTCACAAGATATAGATTTGAAATTCTCATTCTCTTTTTCAAGAAATTTAATTTTATCATTCAATGAATTTTTCTCATTATTACATGCATCAATTTCATTATGAACTTTAAACTTTTAGCTTCATTTCTTAAACATGCATTTTCATCCATCAAAGATTTATTTTCATTAGACAATATTTTATATTTCTTTGATAGTTTGACATACTTCAAGACAAAAATTTTAAAATTATGTTGCATGCTTTCAAATGTATCAAATAATTCATCATAAGTAAGAGATTTTTCATTTACCTCATCTTCATCACTTTTGTAGCCGAAATCATCACACAAATCATCCGTTAAGCTTTGAGAGGCTCCATCACATTTTTTATATTCTACTTCATAAAAATTTTCTTGATTTTGAGAATTAAAATTCTCCTTCACATCAAATAGATCGTTAGTAGTTCACGGAAAATTTTCTACACTATACATATTTTCAAGAAAATACCAAACATCATAAGCATATTTAAAATGTGCAATTTTATCACATAGCTTACTATCTAGAGCACAATACATGATATTCATAACTTGGGCATTGCAAGAGATCAAATTTTCATTCAATTTTAATTTTGATAAATCATGTTCGCACACCTACCAAAAATTGAAATCAATACCGAGCGAAAATATTTTCATTCTCTTTCTCCAAACTTCATAATTTGTACCATAAAAAAATATGGGTTTATCAATACAATGACTTTCAAGAACACCTAAAGTTGCCCTAACTCTGGCACAATTAAGTTTTTCAAAAACATATTTTTAAAAAATACAACTACCAATTGAAGAAGTGAAACTCAAACAAATGGATATCAAAATGAAACACTTTTTGAAAAAATATTTTGATTACAAATAAGAGCAACCCGCTCTGATACCAATTGTAGAATCGAAAGACAACACTAGAGGGGTGAATAGGGTCGCCAACTTTTTAGTTATTTAAAATCAATTAATTTGAGATTGGCTAAAAAAAAACAACAGTTGAATACTCTTTCTCAACTATTGAACTAAAAAAAATAGTAATGTTCTTAAATTATTCTCATTTACCTCAAGTTGCTGTGAAAGTAAAATGAATTTAAGTAACAATCTCAAAAAAAAAAAAAAAATAATAATAATAAATGTAACTTTTATATTCCAATAATATTTTTCTCAAACTTTTAAAAGTTAAAAAAATGCCCCCAAATTTCAAGATACGTTTTAAAAATACTTTTGCCGTTTAAATTTAGATGGAAACCGTTAAAATTTGGTTTCATAAATATCCCTAACTTTAAAAAAAGTTTAAAAAATACCCTTGAACTTAAAAAATAAAAAATAAAAAATAAAAAATACCTCCGACTTAAAAAAACATTAAAAATATCATCAAATAACTTTTAGATTAAAATATTACACTTATTTGAATAGTATTCTTGATCTCTTAAAAAAATTTTAAAAAAAAGTTTTACTAAAAAAAAGTTTTTTTTTCCCTTTTTTTTTTCTATATTCATATGTTTTTTTTTGGGGATTTTACATGTATATTAAAAAAAAACAAAATAATTCCATGTATAGCACAATTCCCAAACTTATTCATTTGGGGCAAAAAAATGATTGAAGTCTATCAGTTGAACTGATAGAAGTCTATTAGTTGAACTGATTGAAGTCTATCAGCAGAACTGATAGAAGTCTAATGATGGTAGAATATGAATTTTGGGCAAAATGTGCTATGAATGAATTATTTTAAAAAATGTGCTATAATTGTAATGAAGAGAAAAAAATGTGCTATGTAGGACAAATTCCCTTGGGCAAATTCCTTTTTTTTTTTTTTCATAAAAACTAATGAAAATAAATATATTATTAACTTTTGAATAAAAATGACCAAACAAGTTCAAAATCATAATTTATAATCATAATCATTATTCATAACTCTTCAAGGACAAAGAATAAAAACCATAAAAAGATTAAAAAAAAAAAAACTAAAAAACGAACGTTCTTATGGATAACTATTTGGTTTTTTGTTTTTCATTTTTAAAATTAAAATTTATTTTTACTCTAATTTCTTACAAATTTCATATTCTCTTGAGAAGGTCGGTGAATCTTAACTAACAAAAATTATAACAAACTTTTAAAGTTAAAATTTTTAGTTGTCATAATTTAGTTTTTAAAAATAAATATAAGATGCAGATATAAAAGTACGAAAATTCAATAAATGAGGTAGTTGTTGTATCCTTGAATTTCAAAAATAAAATAAATATCAAAATTGGGCTTGTTGTTGAGGAGAGTAAGATTAAATAAAAGGTTGTGTGAAATATTGGAAATAGAGTTGAGGAAAGGTTGATGAATGAAGTTTGAGAAATCCTAACTGGTTTCGCTTCCTCTCCGAAACACCCACTAGTACTTGAGGTTGTACTATTGATTGTACTTCCCTCTATTTGAGAGACGAAGAATTTCCTCTGTAACTAATGATAAATTTGGATGAGTTTTCATGGATATTCTCATTCAAATCATATGAATCTGACTTTTTCTTCCTTCTTTCTCTCTTTCTCACGCCTTTGAAATTTTCGCCTTTCTGTTTCGTTTTTTCTTTTCAATTTCCTTCCGATCTCTCTCTCTCTCTATCTCTCTCTCTTACCGTTTCCCTTTCGTTTTCTTCCACTCCAAATCTCGCATGATCAAGGCCATTTAAGGTAAGATTTTCCATATGCGTTAGAGATTAATTTTGGGTTTAGTGTTATTTTGATGATCCTCAAACAGAATATGGTGTTTACGGCTGTGTTATTTTAGTTGACTACGATTTTGTATCTGGGTTTTGACTAGAATTTGGAATTTCTTTAGTAGAATTGATTTTCGTCTACTTTTATTTGATGTTTTTCACTGTTGATTAAATCATGCGTACAGAAGGATGAACTGGGTCGGTACTAATTTATTAAATTTTCATAAGACTCTCTGGATTAGATGGATTCTTCAAATTTGGGGTGTAGTTCACAATTCTCTCTATGATTAATGAATTATATGTGAATAGTTGAAACAAGGAAGACGCTTAGAGCCTTAGAATTGTTTGCTGAAAGGGGTTTTTTCATTCATAGGCTTGTTCTGTAAAATGGAGAAGAATCAAGAGCTTGAGTGGGCACAGGCACAACAGATTGAAATAGGCGTTGACCTGGTAGCTGTAGCTAAACGACACCTTCGGTTTCTCTCTGCCGTCGATAGGAATCGATTCCTCTATGAAGGCTCTTGCCTTGAAAGGGCTATTTATAGGTAACAAACTAGAGATTCATTGTTGTTGCAGTTTTCTATTCTTCAATGTAAAAAAAGGCTGTCTATCCATGTGTTTTAATAGTTTTATATTTCTACTGGAGTCTACTTGTTTATCATAGTTCGGGGATGTTGAATCATTTTAAATCACTAACAAATCCAAAAGCTTAAGCTGGTAGGTTAAGTTAAATTTAATTTTATCGACCAACACTCTCCCTCACTTGTGGGCTTGAAATTTTTGAAAATGCTCATCAAGTATAAATCAATATTAATGGGGATGAAATGACAGGGGTTTGAATCTAGAACCTTTTGCTCTGATATCGTGTTCTATCATGTTAAATCTCCAACCGACCCAAAAGCTTAAGTGGCTAAGTTGGGTTAAATTAATTATATCAATCAACATGGGATATTATGCTTTTGGCTAATTTGTTTTATTCTTGTCGCCTTTTGAATTTATTGATGATTCTCTTGGATTACTACTCCATTGCAAATTGATAATTGATAATTGAACATTAGATGTTAGATTTCTATTGTGTAACAATTTCTTATTGTAGGTACAATGCTTGCTGGCTTCCATTGCTTGCCAAACATTCTGAATCCCCGTTATTTGAAGGACCTTTAGTTGCCCCCTTTGATTGTGAATGGATTTGGCATTGTCACAGATTGAATCCTGTACGTTCTAGACTTTGATGTATTAGTTCATTGGTAGATGGAGTTATGTGGTTGGGTGGCTAACAATTTTTTTTTTCTTTTTTGATTTGCTTAGGTACGGTACCAATCTGATTGCAAGGAGCTTTATGGAAAGATACTCGACAATTGCAATGTTATATCAACCGTTGGAAGTTCTTGTTCAAGAGAAACTGAAGATGTTTGGAATGAATTTTATCCTGAAGAGCCCTTCAACTTCAACCCAACTGGAGAGTTTCAAGAGGATGTTCCAAAAGTGCTCCCGGGACTTGAAAAATACACCAAATATGATCTTGTTTCTGCCGTTAAAAGACAGAGTCCCTTCTATTACCAGGTATTGATACAGGATACTAGACTATGCTAATTTTTATTGCAGGGGTGCGTAATGAACTTGACTTTGTGCTTAAAATGTCTTTAGTTCATGAAAAAGGTTATTCTAGATCAGAGAAATATTCTCATTTTTTTGCTTGCGTCATGTGGAATTTATACTCAATTACTGTCAGCTTTGAACTTAGTTCACATCTTCGTCTCGCAAGCCTTGGCCGACACCCACCTTTGTGTATCATCATCTCGTTCAAGATCCCTCTGTGTATCATTGGTTTTATGAGGCTTGTTTTACCATTTTGCTCCTCTATATTTTCATTGCCCTCAGTATTAGCCAGTGTTTAACGGGGCCTTCTTCCCATTTCTCTGCTATACTTCTTTATATTGCTTGTTTTCGATAGGTCTTTCTAACACATTTACAAGTTAATGAAATTGTATTCGTTTGTCATATAAAAAACAAGTCAAACCTTTTTTTATGATCTTTCTTTTAGGTTTCCTCCAGGGCCAAACCTCGTGGGTTCTTTGTCCATTTTCAGCACCTTTCTCAATCATGACATTTGCATTTCTAGTAAAAATAAAAATTGACATTTTACATTGATAGTATTTAGAAAATACAAGTGTATTCAGAAGATGGAACTTTCAATCATTCATCTTATGTTTTGTCGTTAAATTGATGTGGACAGGTGTCCCGACCTCACATGGACAATGACGTTTTCCTTCAAGAAGCTGTGGCTAGATACAAGGGATTTCTATATTTAATCAAAAGCAACAGAGAGAAGTCTATTAAACGGTTTTGCGTTCCAACCTATGATATTGATTTAATTTGGCATTCTCATCAATTGCACCCTCTTTTCTATTGTCAAGACTTGAAAAGGCTACTTGGTATGGTATTGGAGCATGATGATATGGACTCAGACCGAACCAAAGGGAAGAAATTGGATACTGGGTTCTCTGGAACCACCAAACAGTGGGAAGATACATTTGGTACTAGATACTGGAAGGCAGGGGCAATGTATAGAGGCAATAGCCCATCTCCTATCACTCTAAGTTCATATTCTGCTTCAACTAATATGATTAAAGATGATGTGGTTTCATCTCAAGAATCTAAAAACATAGTTCATCTTCCAGAACTAAAGACAGTTGAGGTATTTCCTGTTTCTTTATTCAATTCTCATATGCAATAACCAATTTCCCATGAAGTGCAGTTGAAAATTTTAAGGTCATTGATTCAGGTGTATAAACTTGGAAATGAACTTATGCTATTACCACTTTGTTATCTATTGTGTGTTTCTATGTTCAGGTCCTATTGGAGTTTGTAGAAATTAAACACATACCAGAAGGATTGAAAGGAAATCTTTTTGTACAATTTATGAAAAGTCAACCGGATGCTATATTCAGTGCCAAATGGAAACTAAGCATACTATCTGAGACAGGGGTGAAACACGTAGCTTCGTTTCAGTGTGAACCTAAAGGAGATCTGCAATTTGAACTCATCTGGTCTAGGTCTTCCAACATACCAATAACACGAACTGCCTCAACATTGGGCTCAATTTCGCTCCCACTTAACGACATTCTTGTTGCATCCTCTAAGCTCTCAATGGAGAGATGGTTGGAGCTGAAGCCAGTTTCTGACCATGTAAATTCAAAACCAATTTCTCTCCGAGTGGCTATCTCATTCACTGTTCCCCACCCTGCACCAAGGGAACTTCATCTGTTTCGTTCACGGGAACTCCCCAGATGGGCTTCTTTTCTCCCTTCCTGCACAAGGATGCAACATCAAAAGGGTTGGGCGCAGGTCACTGATGAAACAGGCAATGATGTCATCAGTCTCCAATTGAGGTAAATTGATTCTTCCTTTCTAAAAAAGCTGGAGTTGATACTTTATTTGTGGTTTGAAGTTGCTGGAAATAAAAAATATATACTCGCTATGTTTCCTCACCCCAATGTAACTTTTCGATTTACAATGTTGCGAGTGGAAGTGATATTAAAATTGTGGTCATTGCAGATTAAATATCTTTGTAGACAATTATCTAAGTCTTCTATGTGCAATCTTTGAACTGGATTGACATTCCATTTGAGATGTTTATGGCACTAAAGTCGCATTCCTCTAGAGCTCTAAAGAATAATGACTTCAGCTTTTATGATAGTTTTATAACTCAATACAAATATTAACTATAATTAGACTGCATTTAAAGCAATTCTTAATTTTTTGTTTGTTGTTTTCTAGGGATTCTTTGAATGCAAAGGTGGGGAAGAATTCCATGCCACAAAGTAAGGAGGTGATCGGCATAAAAATGTCTGGTGAATCGTGCCACCTTGCTGAGTTTGTAAAGACAGGATGGTCTCTGCTTGATGGTCAGTGGCTACTGGATTTTCAACAGAACACCAGTGAAGAAAATTGTCTTTTCAAGCTTGTGGGCAATAGGCTGGTATGTATGGTCTTTATTGCTGTAATTTGATTATTTATTTATTTATTTATTTTTTTTATTTCATGATGCTGGAGCTTTTAAAAGAAAAAAACTTCGTATGACTATTATCTTATTTTGAATGTTGATACCGATATCTGAATTTTCTTGAACTACATTTTAAATTATGCTGCCATTTTTCTTATTGGCAAGTAAAACTAGACATAGTTACACAATGAAAAGTTCATGTCATGTAGATGCCGATATAATTCTTTAATTGCAATTTGTACATAAATAGCGCCTTCTAAATGTCCTTGTGGATTTATTCATGGAATCCTAAATTTTCTCTAACAAACATTTGTACCCCAAAATTCAAGCATATTAGTTGAATTTCCTAAACTATATATGTTATAGGTTAGTTCCCTAGCATCTGATGCAAAAGATAATATCTTACGTGGATGACCTTGAATGTTTATGAGACTTTTTTTTTTTTGAGTTCAACAACAATTTGGGGGGAGGGATTTGAACCTATGATTGAACTTCGTTCATGGGCACACACTTATGCCATTTAGCTATTGCTCTTGTTGGCTAATGTTTATGTGACTGAGGATTAGCAATAACATCCCAATTGAATAGATTTTCTTGCTTATAAATTTTCATCTCGATGACTTGAATTCTTCCTTTTCTGGCAAAATATTTGGTTCGTATAGGTGAAATTTTTCCAGGGCAGGAAGCTGGATTATGAGCCCAAAAATTGTGAGAAACATAACCGCGAACAAGACTTTGTGACCGCCATCGAATTCTCTGCAGAATATCCTTATGGAAGAGCAGTGGCATTGTTCAACTTGAAATTTGGAGTTATCAAGGTACTACTACCACACCCATACACTTTTGTTTATTTTGCAAATTGAATGTATGAGAATGATATTAACTTACTCTCCATACTGTAATAAAAAGGTTAAGGAAGAATGGATGGTGGTGCCTGGAATCATGACAGCTTTTCTTCTCGTTCACACACGGAAGAAAAAAGGGGACAATGGGATAACTGTTAGTGATGGAAATTTGGAGGTTGACATCATTCCTGAAAAAGTATATACATCTGGCAAGGAAGAAAAGAATATGAATCTCACCAATTTATCGTTGGCAAGTACAGATGTAAAAGTCAATGTTTCTGAAGGAAATGGAGTTATAGCAGCAAAAGAAGAGGCATTTAGCAGTGATTGTGGGAAATATGGTGGTGATGGTATTTCTAAAGGGAATATAGCAATGCCTTTGAAAGAGGATACACTTGGCAGGCGCGGTGCTGGGTGCGGAAACATGGTAAAAAGTGGTGGCTGTGGCGGGTGTGGTGGAGGGTGTGGAAACATGGTAGAGAGTGGTGGTTGTGGTGGTGATTGTGGTGGTGGTTGCGGCGGGTGTGGTGGAGGGTGTGGAAACATGATAGAGAGCGCTGGCTGTGGCGGGTGTGGTGGTGGTTGCGGCGGATGTGGTGGAGGATGTGGAAACATGATAGAGAGCGCTGGCTGTGGCGGGTGTGGTGGTGGTTGCGGCGGGTGTGGTGGAGGGTGTGGAAACATGTTACAGGGCCGTGCGTGCGGCGGCTGTCCTGGAAGTTTTGGCTGTAAACTTTCCCAGCCAAATGAAGGTAACCAAAGTGATGCAATGACTGCTGGAAACAAATTGTTAGCAGCTTGAGGTTTTTGGATCATGAAATGTCTGGTTAATGAAGTGTGTATAAAAGTAAAAAACCTACCAAATAAACATATAAAAAAGTGGTGTGTTTACCACTTGTTTGGTTTGTTTTAGCATGTGTCAAAGTCATATTTTGTTGTATAAGTCTTGTGATATGTGAAGTGTGTGGGTGTATATATTGATGAATAAATGTGTTGCCCAGCTCTATGGTAAGACTTGATTGGGTCCTTGTGCATTTTTTTTTTGTATCTCTATTTCATTTGTAATGTTAATAGAGAGATAGCCTTTACAAGGCGGCCATTGGGTTCGCCCTCTATTTGGGTTTTCTTGGAAAAGAAGGCATGTTTTTCTTATTCAACATCACATTTGAGGTGGGGTTGGAACCTGTGATTTGTGAAAGTATGATCTTTCTTTCTCTAATTATCCATTTGGGTTTGTGCCTAAAGTATAATCTTGGCACATAGGGGTGTTTGGATGAGGAGTTATTTTTAGTGATTGGAAATTGGAGTTGTTGTAATAGTTAGTTAATGTCAATTTTTGTTGAAAGATTACATTAATAGTTCGTTTGGATGTGAATTATTTTGTAGATAGATCGTAGAAATGTGTGGTTTTAAAATGAGAAGTTATTTTTAATGATTAGAAATAAGCAGTTATTTTCAGTGATTACAATAACCTGTTTGGATGTAGCTTTTTGATGAGTCGTAAATATTCATTTATAACTTCTTCCCAAAATAAAAATTGAAACACCCTAGTATGAAAAGTTTGTTATAATATGAAAAGTCTTATGATAAATTCATTTCTAGTTTATGAGTTTTAATCTTATTAAGTTTTGCAAAATGTTTTTATTATGATATAAGGAATTCATTTAAAAGTAGGATTCCAATACATCAAATGTAGTTTTTCTTAAAAAATTTTATTTCGAAGTAGGATTCCAACAAATCAAATATCGTAATTAGGAACTTTGAAGAATCTCATTACGATCCAAGATTTCAAAGAATCTGGATTAAACAATAAACAAAATGTGCCCCCTTAATGTTTCAAACTCTACAACTCCAATATCTACAAAGACGATGTCTTTACCTATACACAAATTAGTCCTCTTCGCTTTTACCCTACGTAGGACCATGTTCGAATCTCGACCAGCTACTTTTTCCGAGAGCTACAGTAAATTAAAGTATTCCAAAGTATAGGTAACCCTAGAATTTGTAGGAGTGGGAGGGATGATAAAGATAAAAACTATACATTTGTGTGGGTGATTTTGCCACATATTGTTGAAATTTTGTGTGGAGAATATAAGGCAAAGTCAAGTTGAGAAAGTGGGGTTGGTTTTAAGTTCAATTATATATGACACACTGCTTGTACTGCTCACTATTTCTCTCTCTTTTTCTGCCAAAAAACACTGCAAAAAATAGTATAACACAACACACATCATTTAATTTTACCTTTTTTCAGGTTGTTTTTTTAGATATCTTCTTTGCTTTTGGCTATGTCCCTTCACACACCATATCTTTTCTTCTGCCACTGCCATTTTCTTCTACTTCTTCAAATCTTCTTCTTTCTTTATACTACATTCTGATTTCATTTCTGATGCCTCTGGAATATTGTTATAATTCACATTCTTCAAAGAATAAGGAAATGAAAAAGAAAAAGGCTTTGGTTCTGTGTAATGGTAAATTAATCGCTTGGTTGAGGGGTTGGGTTATTGTAATCCAATTTTAGTTCACTAGTTATAATAATTGGTGAGTTGACTCTAGCTCAAGCCGTGTTTGAAATAATCTTATTGTCGTCTCACATAACCTATGAACTCTTTTTATACTAACTATTTACTCTTCCCTCTTCTAAACGTGCATCAAAACATAGCTTATCATAATCTACATTACAATAACGAGCACTCCAACATAGTTTATAATAACCGAACATATATAATAACTTAACTAATGCTCTAAACAACCGTGTTTTTGTTTTCCAATCTTTTCAATTGGCCTAGCTGGTAGGAGTTGCATTATTTTTAAAAATTTCTCTCTTCTATGTTTCTTTTTTTTTTTGGTTTGTTCTATTGTCTTTAACTATTCCACATGTTGTTGAATTAAAAAAAAAAGAAGAAAGACTTAGCTAACTTCTATGAGCTTTGACGACTCTCCAACCTAAAATCAGTGCCAAATATTGTTTCAAATATGCATTTGGGAGAAATTAGAAATGGTTACAAATGTCTCTGGTCGTATTTAAAATCACTACTAAGTATATTTTTAATGATTCAAAATCAAATTTACAAAAAAATTGCATTTCAAAGTATAAAATCAAACAAAAACTGATTTTTCAACGATTAAAGACATATTTCAGAAGAATTTTGAACATGATAAAAGTGACCTTAACCATTTCAAAATGAAAGAGGTGGCCACGCCTTATTTTGCACCATGTCATCCAAAAATGCTAGGAAAATATAAATCCTTATTTATGAGGCACATCCTAGCTTCAAAATGATATATTTTAAAACAAATAGCCTTTCACATTATAATTGATCATGATTACTCTACCATCTTCATAAATTGAACACAATGAATATGAAAATTTACCAAATTCTTCAAACTTTTCAATTATTGAGAACCTTTTTCTACTTTTAACATTGATGAGACTATTTGATAATGAAAGAAGAAGCCCTACTCCATATGTTTGAAAAAATCAAACTACCATCCTTAGACTTTTTATAAAGAAAAAAGAAGAAGCAATAATCATATTGTTCACTTATCATAAATTTAGAAAAATGGGTAGCAACAAAGGTTGATTATTGGTGACAATGATTATTATGATTATCAATACATATGATATCAAAGGAAAAGATGTGGAAAAGAGAGGAAAAAACACTAATATTCCACATGTCCACTAACACGCATGAAGTTCAAATAGTGACCAACTTGTTATTTGAAAAAGGTTTATTTACTATTATTATTATTATTTTTTAAATGTATCTAGAAAGCTTGATCTTTGGTTAGGGTTGCATTGGCGCTTCCTTAATCCAATTTTTATGAAGAACTTGAGTCTAATTCAATTATGTTTTTAGATATTCAACTTTTTAAAGATGATTTGAATATAAGTTTATAAATTTCTTCCTTTAACTAAGGAACCTATTAAAAAAGGTGGATCTTTGCCAGATGTTTACCCACTTGTTAATAAAGGTACTTAAAAGGTAGAGTAATTGTTCCTTCTTTCATAACAATAAATGTATATCTAAGGAATATGATCTAATTAGTGTTAGATTTTTACCATTTTTTTTTATATAGTCTTGGATGTTTGAACTAACTTACGTAATTATATCATCTCACAATAATAAAGAAATGGTTCAATAAAACTCCTCGATGTTGTTATTACCAAAGTGAGAAGAGAAATATTTGCATTATGCCCGGACATTATATGTAAAATAATGTCCACCTATGTGGCTCAATATAAACCACAATCTATTTTATTTTAAATTTAAAAGATAAAAAAATAAAATAAACAAAAACAGATTGTGGCCTATATTAGACCACATAGATAGACATTATTTTATACATCATGCCCGAGCATTATGTAAATATTTCTTTAATGAAAATGAGATGTTGAGTGTTATTATGATTTGATAAGTATGGAATTTTTTAAAGGTAAAAAAACTTGCTTTTGCAGAGGATAACACCGTACGTACTAACACTGGTTTTGCTTTTGCAGAGAAGAGGTACGTGTATCCTTTTTCTTTTGTAATCCTCAATGTTTGGATAATTTATACCTGAGACTTATGACATTATATCATCCTAATTATATTGGTATCAATGAACTTATATTATATTTAACCCCCTAAAGTAGTAGCAAATTTGAATTGAAAAGGACATCTGAATTTGCAACTTCATTCTTTTAACAATAGAATTGATTTAACCCATAGTTGTTCTTTAGGCTGTTCATATATATATATATATATATATATATATATATTATTGTTTTTGTGTATCAAACATGATTTGGGTCAGCCATGTTTTGGCTGTTTGTGATTTCTGTTCTTTTGACATTCAGAGGCATATACACTCTTTAGAACATACAAATTGAAATAACCTATGCTTTCATGTTGGCACTCACATTTCTCTGTCATAAAAATGGTCCTACCCAAGCATTTGATTTTGCCCTTTTTTACTTTTCTCTTTTAACTAGATATTGCTTGGATTTTGTTTTCGATATCCGTGACAGTTAGTGCCAGCTTACACTCACTCTAACTATTATCATAAGACATATCATGTATAACATTTGAATGCCAAAAAAATTTGTAAAAAACTAATTCATAAGTAAGTGACTTGACTTCCATACATTGAATTTATAATCACTTCTTAATTACTTAAGGTATTTTTTTACTATTAAACTACTCCATAATAGTTATATTGCTTGAATTCGTATAATGGTAAGGTCTATATATATATATTGCTTCAATCTTTACAATTCTTCTATACGATGATGCTCTAGGTAGCTTCATTGAAAATAAACAACTATTTGAGGTTAAGAGATTAAAACCTGCCAATTCTATATCGAAGATACATGTCAATTGTCATTTGAGTGAATATAGAGTTAATTAGATTTCCCTTTTATCCTAAACTAGTCATAATTGGAAAGATAACAAATATCTTAATTGTTCGAACATTGAAAATTCTTCATTTTTGTTTTCAATTTCTAGTGCTGGTATTCCCATCTACAGACTAACAACAAATTATGAAAAAATAGATTCCAAAGCCCAAAATAAATAAATTGTAGGTAGAAATTTGAAAAAAGGGGACTCCTTTTATTTATTTATTTATTTTTTTTTTTAACTATTCTTTTTTTCTCCAAAATTTTTATCCCAAACATTTGAAGTAAAAAAAAAAAAAAAAACATGTGATTACCACTGACAACATGGGGGCCTCATTGATCAATTACTCTGTTTCTTGATTTTAATTTTTGTAGTCGGTACCCCTTTTTGGCAATTGAGGTTTTTACTCTCTCACTTATGATACAAATTACTATTTAGAATTTCGCAACCTATTTTCACATAATTAAACACTTGCACTTTTCATTTTCATCATTCTGTATCATTACTGAATTGCCAAAGAATCAATCAATTTATTTGGGCAAATATTATAATATTCTTTCTTTCTTCCTTTTTGAGGTTCAAACTATGAACAACTTTCTTTGTCTTTGAATTGTGTACGCAACACACATTGAGGGAAAATTAATAATCACTGTTTATCTCAATCTATATTAACTACAAAAATCAAAAGTTCAATTTTTGTTGAATAAAGAAAGAAAATGAGATAGTGAAACAATAGATGAATATATTTCTATTAAAATTGAGAAAATTAATGATTCATAAATATAATATAAAATTGTATCACAAAATATGGTAATACAATTGTAGTAAAAAATATATATGGTGTGGTGCTACTAACTTTCTCAAAGATTATTTATCCTTATATAGAACAAATGTTGAATCTAATTAATTATTTATAACTTACCCCATTTAAAAAATATATAAGAAAACTTAAAGGACATAACTCCAATAAAATTATAAAATTAAAAAAAAAACTTAAAAACAAAAATTTAACCAAGGTTAAATATACAGAAACTTAAACCTTAAATAAAAAAAAAAATAATAATTAAAGATAAAACTCAAACTTCAACAATTATTACTCAAAAAATTTTCACTAATTATTATCTCCACTCCAAATATATATAATGATTCGATCTTTATTATTATTTGTATCTTTTTTTTAGTATATATCGGAGAGGGGAGACAAATACCTATTATCGAGATTGAATCGTTGATGTTGAATTAGTTTACAACTAAACAATAAAACCATTGTGTCACTGACCTATTCGGTATCTTAAATTTGTATCTTAAACACAAGTAATGAATATTCCTAAATTACTGTCTATAGACAATTATTTTACACGAATAATTATTATTCATGAACGATGATTACCTACCAACTACAATTATCATCTCTTTATTCCAAAATCTCCTTAGTAATTTACCTCTAGTCACATCAAGAGAGATGATATTTGTCAATAATACAGCTATATAAAATTCTCACTTCTTCAAAACAGTTGGATTCCATGATCATGTTTTTTTTTTTTTTTTTTTTTTTTTTTTTGGTTCACACGAGGAAAAACAGACAATTTCAATTTTGCAGTTTGTGAGAAAAAAAACTCCTCAATTCACGACTAACAAATGTATATTAGAAAGCCCCGTCGAGATGAGAGGAATGATTGGAAGTGGGTGTAGATTTATTTATCGACATGTGTCTAATATTTTGAAAATTAAATCGGTGTCATTGTCATTAAATGAACCAATGCTCGATTAATATTATGTATTATATAATCAAAAGGTTATATGTTTTGAATTTTTATCTTAAATATTATTAAATTAAGAAAAGAAAAAAAGTGGGTGTTTATGTAGAAACTAAAATGGTAAATAAAACAATAAAACACAAATTCTCTAAAACATTTTTCTTTATTTCTAAAAAACACTCTCTACAACTTTCACTTCCCTTCTTTCTGAACTCTCTATTCTTCTTTTCACATTTTTCTCTACAATTTATAATGCATAAACACTCTATTTATAGTCTATTACAAACTTAGTTCTTTCCATAAGTATTTCTCACTAATTGCTAAATCTACTAATTTCCTAATGAGTCTCATCAATTGACACTCCATTAATTCCTTAATTTTTTATCCACTATTTTCTTAATTAACAATTACATTAAAATGTATTGCAAGAGTTTAACCTCAACTGGTCAATACTTATGTCTACTTTCAATTGAACTGTCAAAAGTTTAATTTCACGTTCATATTATTTTTATTTGTGGCGGCTAAAGTAACTATGTTTGAATAAACTTAATAGGGAGAAGTATTTTGCATGATAGATCAGAACCACCAAATACTAATAGAATTGAGTTTTTTTTTTTTTTTGGCTAAGTTCATTGTTACATGTTTGATAATGAGTATGAGTATTTGTTAAATGGATGTGAATTATATTAATAAGACCAAAATAGTTATATAATTCGGGCTTTCGTAATAAAAAGACAAGAGAATCAAAATTTGAAACTATTTCCAAGAATGACAAAAAATAGCTAGAGCATGGTTAAACAACAAAAAGTTCATAAATTTAATGACTTCAATTAACGTCATCGATTGAAGTTAATCAATAATATTAATTGAAGTCTATCGATTGTAGTAAAAAAGTAATACAGACTAAAATTCATTGATTGAACTCAATTGGAGCAAAAGAGAAAAAATGGAGGGTTTTGGGAAGATGTCGCCAGCGTTGTAGTACTCCACAAAGCTTCCCAAAGTGCTAAAGTAAGTAGATACCATCCGCGAGAACGTCATGGCACTAGATCCTATCGTCGCAGCGCCTAACTCTCGTTACCCCTGCACTCTAGAGCGCTCATCACAACACTTGATTATTAGAATGGATGCGTGCGATAGAGCGCCACAAATCTCATCGATGAATGTTGCAGCACTTCACGATGCCTTGGTGTGCTCTTGCAAAAAGGATAAAGCCTCGTGGGATTGCTTTACCCCGTCGCGATGCTCTGATAAATTTTATAAAAATCTTTTCACTTAATTAAGAGAAAAAAAGAGAGTATCCAAAAAGAGAAACTAGAGATCCACATGAATTTTCTTTCCTCGATTTTTATTGTTAATCAATGGTCATCATCAAGGCGTTGATTATTAGTGATCTTTGTTGGAGATTACTTTGTGATAGTTGTCCCACAATGAAAAGGTGAGGATTCTTCAACATATTTATAAGATATATGACTTACTTCTCTCATACCCAATTAATTTTGAGGTGGAACTCTATATTCTCTAATAACCTTATGAAATACTAAACCCATTAACGGATTTAAGGGAACACTCAAAGAAGGATTTCTAAGCCTTTTTTTTTTCCATTAATGTCTTTATTTTCTAAGTTCATTAATGAATATGCATATGTTTGTTTAGTTACACAATATAATATGTGATAATTTGCTACGTTTTGACAATCCTGCTCAGGATAAAAGCCTCTTTTACATCTCATCGCTAGTTTACGATGATCATGATCGATTGTATGAGGAGAAATTGCATTGGATGCACTATTCTAACAAAATAATTAAAAATATAGTCAAATTTTAAAATATTTGATCCAAAGTCATTAATGAATACCTATGATTATGGTTGTTAAATTTTTTTAAAGGTGACCACATTTAAAATTATTTTTTGAATTTGAC
>JBBMKA010000021.1:19069912-19106241 GCA_037833695.1 Sechiopsis laciniata | reverse complement strand
ATATTTTTTTTATCTAAAATTAAAGGTGTAAAATAGAGAGAAAAATAATTTTTAAAAAAATAAAAAGAAAATGTAAATCGTGGAAATAGAGATCTAGAATACATTCTCTCTCCCTATTACTCCCTAAACTGAGATTCTTGTCCGGTTAAGAGAGTTCCCGCAAGAAAAATGAACATCTCTGAATCTAGAGAAAAAAATGTAGGTAGGAATATTTATGTCCACAAAAAAGAAAAATCCTTCAAAACCAAACCCAACTTGTACAATGTCAATTCTTTGTTTTAGAATTTGAATCTTAAAGATTTCCAATTAGCTATTTGCTAAAAAGAATGAAAATGAAGCAAAATTAAAACACAGTTTAGTGGAGGCAGGTAGGGCTACCAAACAATTTGTGTTGATAAAGAGGCAATTCCAATGTCTACATCCTTATCTACCTTCCACACCAATCTTAGAGCGTTAGGAAACAATATATTTAATTAGAAAGCAATCAAATTTAATTGGATTCCTAACTTAATTATGACAAATGGATGTCAATTTTTCTCTCAATCACTTGCCTATTCACTTGGTTTACAAAAAAAATAATAATTAACCCACCATTAAATGGTTTTACTTGATGAGTAATACTACTTGAATTTCTTTAAAAAAAAAACTAATTGAATTGCTTATCACAATTTAGAAAACAAGACTAAGATTAGAAAGAATGTGTTGTGTTAAAAGATTCATATAAGCAAAATGTGTACCATTAAGATTGATTAAAAGACTAGCTTTGGGACAAATATGTAAGGTAACCAAATATATTATTAAATAGTAGAGTGGGCTACTCCAATTTGCGATCATAAAATTAAAACTCAATTTCATTACTTTCGTCCGTACAAATTTAACTCATGAAAAGTTTTTTTTTTCAATATAGAAAATAATATCTTTAAGGCGAGTTTAGTATGACTTTCAAGTTCTCATAATAGAAAGTATTTTAATCTTTTTAGTCGATTACAAGCATTATTTCAAGTTCTCATGGTACATAATTTTATATATTAAAAATGCTTTTTTGAAAATTAAAACATACTTTAAATCACTTAAAAAAATTTAAAAAAAAAGCAGACATTCAACTCTAAAAATCTTAAATGTTATAATTATTCTTCAAGTTTTAATATATTTTTTTTAATATATAAGAGTCGATAGATTCAAATCAATTAATATATTATGAATATATAAGTTAAATTATGTTTATTTTTGTAAGTTCGAAAAATTGTAAGATATTGAGAATACAAGAAAGAAAGTACATGTTGACACGTAAGAGATGCCAAAACTATCAGTACTCCTTTAACATCATGTATCAAACGAAAACCAATTTGTTATAGACTTGAGTTTGGACTTTTAAAAGGTTAAAATCAAATTTTAACTATGGTTAACATTTCTTAACCACAAGAACTATTTTTAACTTTTTTGCAAAATTGAGGTTTCAAAATTAAACTTTTAAAAGTTTAAGAACTAAAATAGATCAAATTTGATAGTTGAAGGACCAAAATTGAATTTTTGAAAATCTAGGAACCAAAATGGTATTTTAACCAAAAAAAAAAAAGAAAGCACATTTAAATATTTGCAATTAAATTATTCTTATAGTCCAACGTTTCAAGTTCACTGTTGATTTATTTCACATGCTTTCCGTAAGCGTTTTTGCATCATACCTAAATTTGGATTAAAACTTGTTAAACAATATCCTACGTACCTATATTTGGATTAAAGCTTGTTAAACATCCTCGTCACGTTGAACTTGATCAAATTAGATACTATTAATTTGCTTATAAAATATGTAGAATAGAAAGATCGAACTATTAACTTCAAAGTTAATAATATCAACACACACTAGTTTTTTTTTTCTTTTTTTTCATAGCTAACCCACTCTTTGATGATGTATTTTGGATTTAATGACATAATTAATCATCTATCAAGCCAATCACATGTTAGTTGAAAAGTAGAAATAATCTAGGGCATTTGTATTTGGATTGTAGGCAAAAAGAGACTGGTGCTTCTCATTTTGAAATTATATATGCTATTTAGATTATGTTTGTTACTTCTAATTTTTATTTTTCTTTTTATATTCATGACTATTCGAGTTAGTTTGTGTGTACATAATTATTATTATCACATACATATTATCTTACAACATTTTAATGCCAAAAAAATTTATAGAAAATTAATTTTTAAATAATAACTGTGAATTTTTTCACTTCTTAGTTCTCCAACATTTTTTTATCACTCCAAATTGAAATGGAGAAATTATTTTGAAACATGAGTGGAGATTTGACCACCCATGGACACGTAAATATTTGTTCAAAATAATTAAGCTGGAGAAGGTTGGGATATTGAATTCAAACCAAACAAGACCTAATGCTATGAATATTGCAGATCATCTTTCTGTTCCAAAATGTATTTAATTTAACTTCTTTCTTTACTTTTTTTTTTAAGAAAAAAATAACTTCTTTCATTAATGCTTGTGTTTATTGAAAGAGATGATAACCTGAAAGTTTCATTATTTGACGGTAATCCAGTTCAATACTATGATCACAGGTTTGATCCCGAAAAATGATATTTAGCTCTCATATATTTGAAAATAGTAATATCATTTTTTTAGCGTTTGTGGTTCCCCTCTTCCATTTTGTACTAAAAAAATAATCTTATTCATAATGATAACTATAATTATTGATTTACAATATTATCTCTCTTTTTAAAAAAATTTATTTATTGATTTTCAATGATTCGTTTTAGCTGTATTGCAATATTTAGTAACCGTTATTGTATTTAAATTATGCTACCATTTGAGGCTTTCAATATTTTTCAAACCCATATTGCTCCCGTTATTACGTATGTGGACATCAATTACCCGCATTTAAAAAAAAAAAAAAAAAAAAATTTAGTTCTCAAAAAAAAAATTAAAAAAAAATAAATTTGACAATAATGCAACCAAAGTAGTTGATTTTTGGTTGTTTTTCTTCTATTAATTGCTGGTCTTGATCTTGTTGAAAAAATTGGCATTTTTAATATTCATAATTTTTTTCTAAGTTGGAGGTTGTTATGAAGCAATTAATGTCATAAAGCATTGCTTAGTGGTGGCCATGTCCTTTTGACGTAGGACTAGAGAAACTTTTGTAACTCCACACCAATTAGCACAACTTTAAAAATTATATGGATCCAAATTTGAGTAATTTGAATGCATGATTTCTATTTCTCATTTGAACCTATAATGTTAGATATATTGTAATACATTGTTTCACAAACAAAATATCACACATTCTAATTAAATGTTAGATAAAAAAATTATTAGTATTTTTACTATCTATGAGAGTATAGGTGAAGATGTGTATGCGTGATAAGAGAATGTTTTCCACATGATATAACATGTGAAACCTAAGAAATTATAATTTTGACTTGAAATTAATTAGGACAAATAAATCTTAGACTATAATTCTAGATTCCAATTAATTTCTCGAGGGGAACATGGATTGACCATGCTCATAGTTCCCTTAGAGAGATTAAGAGCTTAATCGGAGGTGTTGAATTTATACGATTTTATCGCTTCGAGATAGTAGTGTAGTAAAAATTTAAACCATGACATACTTGCATGTAATAAATCCTAGGATAAATAGCTAAATAAAAGAACAGATGACACCAAAGAATGTTAGTCTCCAACCATAAATCAAATTTCTCTCTGTGTCAATGAAAGACAATTAATATCATTTGTTCACGACCTGAAACCATTACTTAAGGGAAATACTCTTCTACGTCCAAGTTCATATGTGGAAATGAGTGACTTTCTTTTTGTGAATTTTATGTTCTCATTTCTGTGTTTGGACGAATCTCCAATGTGGTAAGCTTATTGAATCGGTTGTTGATTACTTTTACTAATGCACATCAAAGACCTTTATACAAACAAGAGTTCATAACTCAATAAAAATTTAGATCGAGTCACATTTGAACATCCAAGTGAAATATCATTCTCAATTTATAAACATAATTACTTGAGTGAACAAATATTCTTTTAGTCTAGTCTTATATAAACTTAGAAAATTTACTAGATTAGTCAAATTCAGAAAATAATTGTAAATACAGTCACTTTTAAAAAAATGAATAACCATAGTCATTAGTATTACTGGTAATATTGTATTAATAATACATAATATTGTATTAATAATGCATAATACTATATCAATGAGTATTGATTTATAAGACAATATTAATGACTATGGATGTAAATATTTTAAAATTTGCCTACATTTATAATTATTTTGTGGGTAGAGTATATGCTCTCTATAAACTTTTTTACTTGATACCTACACTCACGTGTTCAACCTAAATTATGACTTAGATAAGTCATTTGTAACCAAAGTGATTGTACTAACCATATATTTTAATATTGTTTTATTTTTTAAAATGTCAAATTCAAAATGGATATTAGGTTAACATAAAAAATGTGGTATTGAAAATTTATCCTAGATCACAAAATCTTAAAATAGTTTTCCAAAACACATCCAAAGTACTTATTTTTGGAAATTATGAACTTTAGTCAATTGAGTCTAATAAATTTTTTAATTTTAAAATATTTAATAAATTTATAAATATTTCCAATGTTCCGTACAAAGTCACTAAAGAAAGAATATCAAAATAGTCAAAAAGAGACCTAAACAATTGCTGACCGATAGTTTTAATATTTGTTGATAATCCAATTCAAATTAAGGTCATGAGTTTGATTTAAAAATCGAATAACTAGTTAGTAAATTTCAGTTGAATAGTAATTTTTAAAAATGATTACGTATTGCCAATAAGAACATAGCACTACCGATATCTTATACAACCTAGTAACTATGAAATTACAGATTTGAATCTTCCTTCCCTCGTATTGTATAAAAAAAAATGATTACGTATTTAATAGAAAATTGGTTGATTTTGTCGATAGTATCACTCATGGGAAGAATTGAAAAACATTAAAAAAAAAAAAAAAAAAAAAAACCACCAATTATAATGAGAATAAAAAATTGGTATGCAATTTACTAGAAAGTAAATTCGACTAGAATAAGGAAAATGTTATGAAAAAGTGAAATTAAATTGAAAAGGATGATGATGATTATTATTATTTTGAAATAGAGAGAAAGTGATTCTTGATTGCTGAAACACACAGAATAATCTCTTTCCTATTCTTTTGATTTGAATTCTTTGCCCCAATTTCAAAAAAAAAAAAAAAAAAATCTGTCCCAAATTATACATAAAATTCAGAAAAAAAGAATTAGATGGAGTCCACCCAAAGAAACAAAAAAAAGTCACATAATTAATTACACTTCTGCCACCATCTTTAATAGTTACAAGTCAAGTACCTCCACTCCTACCATCTTCCACCAAAAGAAAGAAAAAAAAAAAAGAAAAAAAAAAAAGAAAATCTAAGTTATTTTAAATATTGCCTTGCCTTCGTAAGCAAAAAAAAAAAAAAAGAAATAAAATACTACACTAAAATTTCAGTTCCTTCTTCATTTCTTTTCTCTCTCAGTTTCAGAGCTCTGTTCAGGTCCGTCAATGGCGAAAACCTCATTTCCTCTTTATTTTCTCACCATTTTCAAATCCCATTTCTCCTCTTTCATAACCACCTAATTTCTAACTCGTAACCCCTCTTTTCTCTCTTTGATACGATGCAGTGTTGTTGCAATGGCGAACAGGTCCGATATGTAGTCCAATACAATGCTCCAAGGTTGAAGAAAAACGAAGAACAAGTAAAATGCGGGTCAAGGAGATGCACCCTCTGTGCTGCATATCTATAGAGAATTTCACCGGCGGAATCGGCGACCGGTCGCCGGAGGAAGCCTCTTCGTTGTCCCGGAGTAGAAGCCTACCGGTGAGCCTTCCGGCATTTTCGAATAATAACTCTCTGCAGGTTTCTGGATCGGTTGGAACAGTGGCTGGTGTTCTTTACAAATGGACTAATTACGGCAAGGGCTGGAGATCCAGATGGTTCGTGTTGAGAGATGGCGTTTTGTCGTACTCCAAAATCAGTGTTCTGTCGCAGCCTAATGACGATGTTCGATTGATCGGGCAGATTTCGACGAATCGGTTTTCGAGAAGGAAGCGACTGAAAACAGCGGGAATCGTTCATTTGAAGGTGAAATTGTTGGTTTCTGGATTTTGAATTTTGGGGGGTTTTGTGTTTTTTGATTATGAATTTGTTTGTTTTGATCTTAATTTGATCTATGCTCTTGTTTGTTTGATTGGGTCTTTGATCTTCCATTTCGCCTTGGGATTTTGAGTGGGTCACATCAGCAGGTGTTTTTTTTACTGTTCTGTAAATTTCTCTAATCTGCTCTTGATTTATGACCATGTTCTTGCTATTAGTTAAGTGATCAATTGCCAATGCTGTTTCCAATGGAGTTTTTTTGTTTTTTTTTTCACAAATGTTCTTCCCAATAATTCCATGTTGCTTCTCAGCCATTTCTTTTCTTTAAACAATATAATTTACTAAACTTGCCTTTATTAGTGTGATTATTAAGCTATTGATGGAGCATTGAAGATTTCTTTGTTTTCTTTTTGTAATTAAGATTATATCATCAGGCAAATATGATATTTCTTTTATAATTTTAATTTTATAACTTCTTGGGGTTTGAGGAAAACGTATGAGCTAAAGATCTGAGGGTAGGTTAAATATTGTTTTAGGAAAACAAATTCTTTATTTTGGATTGCTTGTTTGGCTTGTATGGGTTCCATTTCCAATGACATTTCTTTTTTTTTTATTTTTTACTGTTATTTTGAGCTTAGCTTTAAAAACAATTTGAAAAAAAAAAGAAAATAAAAGAATGGTTTGGCATCTGGCTACAAATGAGAACAGGTGGGAACTAGAAACATTGGTGGGTCAGCTCTAACCTCCAGTTCTAAAACAGGATTTTTGTGGTGAACTGTGTAAGTGGAGGAGAGAGAATAGGAGAAAAAGAAAGGTAGGGAAAGGAAAGGAAAGAGAGAGGAAAAGAGAGGTTTGTGTTTGTTAGATCTGGAAATTCTGCTAGAGATTAAGGAAATGGAATTGGTTTTTGATTGTGTGCATTGTCTTGAGAAGCAATTAAGAAGCTGTTTATGGCTTTTTTGAGGAAAAAAATTTGGAGCCCCCTTTTATGGTTTTTGAATTTGAAAGGCTGTTTTCCTCTTTGATTCATTTGGAGGATAAGGTTTAACCAGTCAGCACAATGAGTTTCTTCTCTGGGTAAGCTCTTTTTAATGTTTATCTTTCTCTGCCTCTTCAATTCTTGTAAATAGTTCTGGGTTTGGATTTTAACCATTATTTAAAGGATATTATATCTTATCTAGTTGAGCTGGTGTAGATAGGTTGAGCTATTGTTATCAGTGTTAAAATAGGTGACGATAACCATCATAGATGGGTTGCTCTAGTGGTTAAAATAGGGCCTTAAAATGTAAGATGTTATGATTGTGGTCATCTACTTCAAAATTAATTTTCTACTGATTTTTTGCCTGGCTGTTTATTCGGTAAAAATAATTAGGTGCCCTAAGCTAGTTTAGATACTTATACAAAAAAAACATAGAAATAAAAATAGGTAGAGATAAATTTAAATGCATTAACTAGTAAAGCTGGGATGGTTCATTCTGACAAAAAAGTTGCATATTTAATTTGAGTAAATAGACATTTTGGGATAGAGATTTTCAGGGAGCGGAAAGAGGCCGAGGACCACTTCTCATTTAATTTTTTGCGGGACTGAAGCATCATACCATCTTTACCTATGACTTTGATTTTGTATTTTGATTGAATAAAACTTTTTAATTGAACATTTCTACTTGAATGGTTAGTTCCTAATGAAAATTCTATTGAATGAGAATTAATTCTTTATTTTTATTTTTTTACCAAATAGCAAATTTTATTGAATGGTTAGCTACTAAAAAAATTTTGTCCCTTGCTCACTGTGGGGCCATCCTTGCTCCGGATTATATTTGAATAATTGAATAGGTCAAAAATCCATCCTTTTGGTAATTGATGTTATCGTAAAATCTGTTGTATCATATGTGCAGGTCTCATCATTTCGAGAGAGCAAATCAGATGACCGGCGGTTTTATATATTAACTGCCACAAAGACACTTCATCTGAGAACAGAATCAAAGAAAGACAGGGTGGCCTGGATTCAAGCTTTAACCTCTTCCAGAAGCTTGTTTCCATTGAGAATTGTGAATGATAATCTTCCCTTTGTCCCAAATGATTTATCCATTTCCACTCAGAAATTCAAGAAGCGTTTACTTGAAGAGGGTATCAGTGATGCAGTTGTTAAGGACTGCGAACAAATCATCCACTCCGAGTTCTCAGATATGCAGGGACAGCTGAAAGTTCTTTTGGAAGAAAGATCTTGTTTGATTCATACCTTGAGGGAATTGGAGGTAACTTCTTACTTTTTCTTAATTGGTCAACTGCAGTCTCTCTAAAGAGCATCAAAGCTTCAGCATATTTGTAATTTTATTTTCTCGGTTAGCTACTAAAGCATATCATTAATTGAAATCAATTATCTCCATTTTTGATTTGGGGAAGTTCTAATTAACCTCTCTATAGTCTATGCAAGTGCAACCCATTTCTGTTTGAACAATATTTTGTTAAATTTTCTCCTAATTAACTTCTTTTTCACCTTAAACGTGAAATTGTTTGTTCAATTCTTTTGCTGTGTTTGGGATTGGGGTTTCATGTAGCTTCTTATAATTTATTATTTTCAAGTAGCTTGTTGTAAGATTCGTTGTTTTCTCCTCCCCTTCGCGAGAAAAGGGTATTTTTGTGGCAAATTGGCAGGTGTCCCATTCTGTGGGGCCTGTGGGAGAGAAACAATAGAATTTTTAGAGGCATGGAAAGAGATCTTGTGCTGATGTGTTGAGTCTCATTAAATTATTCTATGAGAATTATTTCTCTTGATTGAAGACCATTTTCATAAGGTCTCTCTATATTTTTCTAGACTCCATTTTTTTGTATGCTCCTCTCCATGTTCTTGTAGTTTATTTCATTTATTCTTTCAATGAAAGCTTGGGGTTTTAAACTTTTAATTAAAAAAATGTATTTTTTCATCGAAAGTGATTGAAAAACTTTTTTCTTTGTTGTGTCTAAACTTCACTTTCTCAACGGAACCATTGTCATTCAATTAATTTATTTTATTTTTTAATTTTTTTTTTTTTTTTTATATATATATTGTTCTTTAATGTTAGACTAGGGTAGTTAATATTCCTTTTAAGCATACCAATTCAATGTGGCAGGCAGCTAATATAGAAATTGAAGCTAATGGAATTCACAATGGTGAGTACCAGTTGATGAAACATGATTTTTCCACCGAATGCAGTGGAAAATACAGTGGTAAGCTTGCTAGATGAACTATTCTGGTTTACTGTTTACTGTTGTTACCATGCCTAAAAAGAAAAGCCATGTAAGATGTATTGTCTATGCAAGAGTATATTTTCTTTAATCAAACCCTTGATTGCATTTGCATTCTTCTTCTGTTAGGAATGTCTTAGAGGGATTATTATCAGGACTGTCGATTATGAATAGAGAGGGTGAAGAGGTGAGAAGTTAGGCATAGAGTGGGTAATCATTAGGATCTTGAGAGAACTCAAAGACAGGGAGGGTCCAAATACTTCTAAAAGCTTGCTTATCTTATAGAGGGTATCTTTTCATGTAATAAAGATTCGATTTGGTACCTATCATGTTCAAATGTTATATTTTGAGTATCCATGGCTAACTTTGTGGAGGTTGGCAAACGGAAATTTGAATAATTTGCTAATTGAGATGTTCTTAAAGATTTAATTTACATTTAGATTTTAGGTATTCAATATCTCATTAATAGGTTAATCAGTCAATAGTATTACACTACAATGTTTTGTTTCTTCCCCTTTCCCTTTTCTTTTTCAATTTTTTTTAAAAAAATATTTCATAATTCTTAAAAATACAGACGACTGTTATTTGCTATATAGTGAATTTGGTTCTACCACCTTTACTGCTTTAATACCAGTTTTATTGTTAAGAAACTATTGGTTTTTTAATTTTACAGAATGTACTACCACCGAGTCTTCAGATGACGTTGAGAAACAAGATCTTGAAGATGGGTCAGATGTTGATGAAAGTTTCTTTTATGACACTAAGGAATCCTTTACAGAGCTCACTCTTACCTGTGGATCAGTAAAAGGGGCTTCTGATTCTTCCAATACGTTTAAGGATCTTGAAAGTCAACAGGACGATGCAGAGAAGATGCACATTCAACAAAGAATTGACAATTTTGTTCATTCTAATGTTCAGAGAAGAAAAAACCTTCCAGATCCAATTGAAAAAGAGAAACGAATCAGTCTTTGGTCTATGATCAAAGACAATGTTGGAAAGGATCTTACCCGAGTTTGTCTCCCAGTTTATTTCAATGAGCCCATATCGTCTCTTCAGAAATGTTGTGAGGATCTGGAATATTCTCATCTTTTGGACCAAGCATATGAACATGGAATACAGGTGAAAAAATATGCTTATATACATTGTTTCTAATGATCATTGCTGTCAGTTTTTAAAGCTTATTTCCATTTCTTACTCTGATTTGTTGTCCGAGCTAAATTTATACCAAAAGTAAAAAGTGAGATGTCATTTTGCTGCTTAATCTTGGAAATTTTCTTACCAGGGGAACAATTTTCTCAGAGTTCTAAAGGTTGCCGCATTTGCGGTTTCTGGTTATGCTTCCTCTGAAGGACGACATTGTAAACCATTCAACCCTTTGCTGGGGGAAACTTATGAAGCCAACTTTCCTGAAAAAGGGATCCGCTTCTTCTCCGAAAAGGTCTGATGTCTGTTTATACTTTATAGGAATGTGTACAACATCATAAATGACTTTGGACAAGTATTATCATTATGTATTTTATTCTAAAGTAGTAATAGAATTATGTTCTGAGCAAATATGTTTATTCTTTAGAATTGTAATAAGTCACCTTACAGTTCTCAACTCTTACCAATTAATTGATGCTCTAGCTTTAAGTAAACTTATGAAAGAAAATAAGTGATTTCAGTAATAAATCAGTTATAATGATCTAAGTTTTAGAAAAGGATAAAATCAAAGTATTTTGATTGGATAACAAGACTAATTAATCATAATAAAAGGCTACCTCTTTACAGTGAATGATGCCTTAACTTCAGGTCAGTCACCATCCAACCGTCATTGCGTGCCACTGTGAAGGTAGAGGATGGAAATTCTGGGGTGACAGTAACCTCCGATCAAAATTTTGGGGTCGCTCAATTCAGCTTGACCCTGTTGGAGTTCTGAACCTTGAATTTGATGATGGAGAGATATTTCAGTGGAGCAAGGTGAGAATGGATGCTAATTTGTATTCTGATTAAAGCATAGAAAAAATGTGCTTTCTATTCCTGGATTTATTCTAATTTATACTTGAACTGTATCTTAAAGTGTATTTATGCTTTTCAGGTGACAACAAATATTTATAATCTCATTCTGGGAAAAGTATATTGTGATCACCATGGTATGATGCAGATACGTGGTAATAGAGAACATTCTTGTACACTCAAGTTCAAAGAGCCTTCAATTCTAGATCGGAATCCCCATCAGGTTAGTGATATGGTTGCAAATCTTAACCAATATTTCAGTTAATTTTACTGTTTGAATTGATCATTGACCTTCAATTTGTTAGCAAAAATGCTATATTGAGCTGTTTCAATGTTTTTTTTTTTTATCACTATATATGAATGTATGTCTTTAACCACCCTGAGTTGGTCTATGGGTCATCAATGACTAATGTAAATGGTAAATGGCTTAGAGGTAATAGGTTCAAGTAATTATGACTCCTAAGATTTAATATCCACGAGTTATCCTAGCAATTAAATGTAGTAGGATCAGATAATTGTCCTGTCAAAATAATCAAGGTACACATAACCTAGTCCAAACATTCATCCATATAAAATAAAAAAATGTATGTATTTATATTTGTATCTAACCTTATGTCTTTTTTCATTTAATCTGAAACCATTAGGTTCATGGATTTATCGAAGATGCTAGTGGTCAAAAGGTTGCCACATTATTTGGCAAGTGGAATGAAGGTATATATTACGTCGAAGGGGAGAGAAACGGAAACCTGAAGCGAAATAGTCCTTCAAGTGATGGCTCAATGCTGTGGAAAAGTGAAAAACCTCCTCCTAATATAACTCGTTACAATTTGACTTCATTTGCCATCACTCTTAATGAACTGACACTGGACCTGAAGGTACATTTGTTGTATTAACTCTGTATTGCATTCACGTTGAACACATTTACTTGTCCTTCTTAATCTTATCTGATTCTCGGTGTTTGATCACGGATTAAGGAAAGGCTTCCACCCACGGATTCAAGACTTAGACCAGACCAGCGGCATTTGGAAAATGGCGAATACGAAAAAGCAAATACAGAGAAACAACGCTTGGAGAGACGGCAACGAATTGTAAGTTCAAGAAGAATTATAGGCATTTCAACTGATGAAATATTAGTACGATGAACAGAATTGTGATATTTGAAACCAATTTGATTAAGGTTACAGTTGAATTTATCTCGATAGAATCCTTTAAAGGGACAAAGAGAGGTGGGGAGGGGATTTAGTAGTTGGTCATAAGCTGGTATAGTTTATTTTTTACTTGGGCAGGCAAAATATTTATTTGAACCATATATAACATAAGTTTAGCTACAAATATAAATACATGCACCACTCTCTGTTCTGGGCTTTATCTTCTCGATCATCAAGAATCGTTAGCTAGTTCATCTCAAGGCTCTTCTCTATCTTCTTATGTTAATACACAGTTAAACCCTTCAGACAATAATAATAATGAAATTATGTTATTACACTATCGGTGTGGTCATCCTAATTTCACTCATCTTTTCAAACCTTTTTCCATTCTTTTTAAAAATAAAAATCCTTCTTTATTTCAGTGTGAGATTTGCCAATATGCTAAGCATACTAGAAATTTTCATTCCTCTTTTTGTCTTATTCAAACTCATGATATAACCAAGTACTTATACACAAGAGGGACTAAATAAAGAAAATCTAATCTAAGCAAATTTCCTAAACTCTAGGCATCAAATAACAAATCCAAATAGATAATATAATTCTCTAATTTGACATTAATTTCAACATTGTCTTTCTATACACAGTCCAGGAAGTTGCAAGACAATGGTTGGAAGCCCAGATGGTTCTACAGAGAGGGTGAAGACGGGCCATACCGATACATGGGTGGCTATTGGGAAGCACGAGAGGAAGGAAAGTGGGATGATTGCCCAGACGTTTTTGGCGAATTGAACGATAATATGGTCGGTGAATCGAGATCATGATGTTGGTCAGGTGAGTTGTTGGTTTCTTTGCATATCCACATAATCTTGCTAGAATGTGGGCTAGAGAACAACAATATTTAATTTCTCAAGACATTTCATGACACAAAACTATTCCTGGCTCTAATATCATAGTTAGGAAGATATACTTTGATAGGTTGTAGAATCCTACCTTCTTATGTATGTTCTATTAATTAAACTTTCCTATGTATTTGATCTTCAATCGATATCCACAGTTTCTTTCTATTGAGATTTCTAAAAAAATTTCTAGTGTGTACAAAATTGTTGGTTGGTTTTTTGATGGGACTAGGAATTTGCCAAATAATGCAGGAGTAGCTCGAAAACATCGTAGAATCTGCGACAAATACGAGTAGCCTGGCCTTCTTCAACTTAATTCTTTTCAGTATACTTCTTCTCAAAGGTTAATAAGAACTGGTGATTCTTTGAGCACTTAGGTAAAGATTTTTTTCCTTTAGCTATACAGTGGTTTAGGTGAAAATCTTACTCCCCATTTTCATGGTCACCCTCCCCCTATCTCTCTCATGCTTCTTTTTGTTTAGTATTCTGATGTTTAGATGAGAAGGGGGAAAATGTAATTTTGCTCCCAATCCATTATGTAAACTCTTTTGTTCATCTATTCCATATATATTATATATTACTTACTATATATTTTGTTGCTTGCAATGAGCAACCTGTAAGTGAAATTTCAGTAGCAGAGTGGAATTTCTGGTATAGTTTAAAAGGTTTGAATTAAGTTACAGGTATAGTTTTTATATATATATATATATAATAAGTATAGGGGTATTGGTTTAGATGTAACAAAAAATTGAGCTAACATTTAATTTTTTTTCCCTTTGAAGTCAACATGCCAGAGGCGATAAGGAACTCTTGATCTATTCACCAGTTGAGTTATGAATTTTTGGCTGTTAGCTTTTAAAGTTTTCATAATTATATATTTGAATAGTTGCTTGTCCAAAAAAGTAATAATAATTTGAAACGTATTACTTTATGGAGGAGAATCATTTACAAAAGCTGTAGTCAAAATAATAGCCCGCCAAATTGAGTATATAAGTGATGAATATTCGATAGAATAGAAATAGGCTACACCTTTTCATTGGCTTAATGGTGAAGAATGAGGTTTAATTCATATGAACTTAAAAAATTTCTTACGAATTTTTTTGACATTCTAATGTCATAATGTCATAGGATCATGGAGCATATATCATAATCAATTTGTATGTATACTTGTTGGAACACTCTAATTATTTATATATATATATATATATACTACTTTGCATTTCAACTTTCCAATGTAATGGTAATGGGAGCTATGTGGATCTCCACTTTAAACTTATAAAATCTTTTAACATAGCTATAATATAAAAACTTTACATAGATGGTAGTATATTCAAAGAGAAAAAGAAAAGATTCCTTTCTAAATTATTAGGTAGTTCAGCAATTGAGGAGAAAGTACTGATTAAAGACCTTGAAAACTTCGAGGTAGATTAAATGGACGATCCACATATTGTCATTTTAATTAAAGAATTTATTTAGTACACTTAAAAATTATATCAATGAAAAGCTTACAAACAAATTTCATCAAAACTATCATTATGTCTAATATTTTTGTGGCATCATAGTTACGGTTGATTAAAACAATTTGATAATTTGAGTTCTAGTCAACTTTAAACATAAGTTGAGTGCAAAAGTTACTTTGAATTCAACTTTAAACATAAGTTGAGTGCAAAAGTTACTTTGAATTCAACTTAAATATGTATAAAAAAATAAGCACATCAAGTTCATCATGTGAAATATTTTATCATAACACTAATTTTGATTTTATTGTATTTAAATAAGTAAACAAAAGCAATTGTATTACTATTTCATTACTCAAACAACCACAATTTAAAAGTATCGCATATTTGAATTAGAGGTCCATCCAACATCTATGTATAATCATTTCAATTTTCTTTTTTTGAGTTCCTATAATCATTTCAATTAGACAAACAATTTGCTATGAAGAATCATAATCACCCTTTAAAAAAGAAATTCACCAATTTTCATGTCCACCAAACATCTAGATGCCTAAATTCTTACACGGAGTCTAAGATAATGTTTTGGTATGACATATTTTTTGAAACTCACCTATGTAATTCAATTTGTGCCACATTTGATTGTCCATTAACCAATAAATAAATAAATAAATAAAATACAAAAGTATAATTAAAATATGAAAATAAAATATTTACCCAAATGAATCACATATGTAGACTTCAAAAGATTAGTCCAATCGTTGAGTACTAATTATTCATTATATTCATTGATTCATCATAGTCATGGGATTTGACAGTTTAGTCAAACCACTACCAAATGTTCAAACTTCCACATTTTTTCTCTTTTTTTTATATTCCTTTTCATTATATGCAAGAGATTACAAACTTGATGCCCTTAAAAAGGCAAAAGAGAGAAATGACAATGGTCCATTATATATGTATACTAAAAAGTAAAAAAGGGGCTCTAAAAGCACTTCCCTTTTAAGCATGGCAAACCATTTCTGATTCCTCCAATTCAATTCCTTGTTCAGCCAGCCTCCTGTCTTTGTACACATACCATTTTGCACAAAGAAAATAAACCCCCAAATTCAAACCACTCAATATTGCCAAAAGCCAATAGAAATTGTAAAGCTTTCCTTGGTTGAGATTATCAGCCAACCATGGCTTGTCTCCTGTTATTTTGTGCACAATTGTCACTAAAATAGAGCTCAAGAAAAACCCTAATGATAATGTGCTTAGAAATAGCCCTGTGCTCATTGTCTTCATCCCTTTAGGGCACTCCCTTAAGAAGAAGTCTAGCTGCCCTATGTATGTAAATGCCTCACCTGACCCTACAAAAAAGAATTGCGGGATCAACCAAAACACGCTCAATGGAACGTCGGCGGTCGAATTGATTAGATCATGTGAACTTGCGACGCTCAGTCGCTTCAGCTCGGTTAGAGCTGAAGCTACCATTGCGAGCATTGCCATGACTAAACCAACTCCTATTCGTTGTAATGGAGTTAGACCTTGAGAGTTTTTTAGCAGCTTTCTTGCAATGGGGGCAATGATTCGATCGTAAATAGGGACGGTTAAGAGAATGCTGCCTACGAAGAAGACGGTGAGGGAGGCGGCGGGAATTTGGAACGATTTTCCGATGTGACGGTCCATGGTTGTGGCTTGTGAGACGGAGAAGGTGGTCATTTGGGCATAGACTGTCCAAAACATGATGTTTGTGGCCCAAATGGGCAACATTCTTATCACCATTTTCACTTCTTCAACATCAGTTATGGTTGATATATTCCACTTGGTCATAAATGTAATATCAACTCCCTTTTCTGATTCCCTTATTGCTGCTTTGTCCAAAAATCTGTAAAATATGAAAGAGGAGGATCTTGTAATATTTGGGAGGCTAAAAAATCAAGTTTACAATTAGTTTGATGTTTTTATTAGAGCGGTAACCTTTTCAATCCTAATTACATTTTTTTAATAAAAAATAAAGCTAGTTTTAAGTTAAAAAAATTATTTAAAAAAGGATAGTTTTTTAATATAAAAAAATATATATCTTAATTTGAAAATAAAATTATCTTTAATAAAAATTAAATGACATGATATTTAACTTGATAATACTAATTTAAATATCTCAATCAAATATAGTTGAATTAAAAAAAGATTCTCTTTTAAAATGTTAAGACAGAGATGGAAGAGAACATCATAATGAAGTTAACACTATTTAATATTAGAGATTCCATTCATTTTTATGGTATAAGATTCTTTTGTAGTGAAAAGATGATTTAAATGGTCCACACTAATTGAGGATCTAGAGTATCCAACAAGACTTTTTCTTTCTTTCTTTTTCTTTTTATTTGAAAAAAGTATGTTCCCAATACAAATTTATTTTATAAATGATTGAACAGTGACAAATATAAAGGAATAAATTAGTTTCAATTAAAAAAGTTTTGGGAAATATGTCTTGAAGATTAGTATTTTAATGAAACAATTTGGCTTTTTTTTTTCTTTTTTAGTACAAGTTGGATAAAGGGAGACTACAAATCTTACAAATAGGATATTATTGCTCTCAAATAAATTAAAGTCAAATACGAATGAACGATTAGTGTTTTAATCAAACAATTTGCACTTATTTTTTCTTTTTTAGTACAAGTTGGGGAAAGAATACTACAAATCCTACAAATAAGATACTATTGCTCTCAAATAAATTAAAGTCAAATATGAATTAATAAAAAAAATTCACTAACAAATATGCACTAATAAATATGCAACATGAAATGAAATATTCACAAGCAATGTGAAATTAAAAAAAAAAAAAAGAAAAAAGAAAAAAAAGAAAAAAAAAAGATGAATGCAATGATTAACTTAATAAAAAAATTGACCACTGTTTATGTACAATTAGCAACAAATTAATTTGTAAATCCAAAAAAGAGAAATTTAGAAAGTGATCCCAATTTCTCATATCTTATTCTGTAATTATTTGTTAATTGAGCTTAGCCGAGTGATAACTAGTATATATTTTCAATTTAAGTTTAAATCGCCAACAGTTGTACAAAAAAAAAAAAAAAAAAAAAAATCTATTATTATGACAATTTTATGAGTAAAACTCTCCCACAAATAAATATGTAGGATAGTTATACTGGCTTATGTGACACCAATACATACACAAACATTTATTTTATAAATGAAAATATAAAAAGTTATATAATTTTTTGTGGAACCTAATATTTTTTCAACTATATTTTTATCTTTAAAATTTGAATTTAGTTTCCATGTAATCTTTATATTTTAAAATGTTATATTTTTATCTTTAATTTTTTAGTTCAATTTTCATTTGACCTATATATTTCAAAATTGTATGCAAATACTTTCAAATTTTTTTAAATGGTCACTTCTGATCATTTGTGTTAATTTTTTTTATTAACTAAAGAAAGTCTTAGTTATAGTATTTTAAATATTAACTAACAGAAAGTTGATTAACATGACTAAAAGTGAACAAAATATAGTTGAGCAATAATAGTGAAAACCGACACTAAGATTAAAATGTAAATTCTTAAACTTTAGTACTAAACCGACAATAAACTCAAAATTGAAGAATATAAAATATAACCTTTTGAAATTTATGGACTAAATAAAAGCTAAACTTGCTAGTAACATTTTTAAATTTAGGAACTAAAAGAAAATTAATTAAGAATTTAAATATCAAAAGAGTATTTTATATATTTTTTTTTCGAATAAAAACATGAAAGAGAAGCTAACAAGAACAATTACTTTGCAAAGGTCATATTAAAAAAAGAAAACATAAAAAAAAAAAAAAGATGAGGTTTAAAAAGGGTAGTCAATTTTGGGGTAGGTTAAATTAGGGATTTTCTTTCAAGAAAAAGAGACTTCAAAAATGAGTTAACTTAATGAAAAAACAGACTGTCCCAAGCAATCCTTTCTCGTGACTCTTTTGATGTCTTCTATGAAATTATTGTCTATTTCCTTACCCACTAGTTTTTAGACAATCGAGTTAAAATCTATCTCTATATGTTTTTCTTATTTTTTGTGTGTTTTTTTCTTCGTCAAGGAAAAAATATATAAGTTAAATGATGAGCAAGTGCGTCTTGAGAAAGTTGGAATCTTGTTGAAACTTTCAAATCAGTTAGCTATACTGAGTCAATAGGTAGGTAAAGTTTACCAATTTTGTGACAAATAATTCATAGAAAATAATTGAAAAATAAAAAGTTTATTATTATTATTATTATTATTTTTTGAAAGTAATAAAAAAAGTTTATTTATAGTTCCATTGGTTAATTAAACATATATTGTGACATCCACCTAAAAGTTCCATTATCTACATTTATGAACTTTTGTTTATAGAGTCAAATTCAAACCTTCAAAATTGAATTTTGAAAAATTGAAGTCTAAAGAAAGTATTGAAATTAATACACCCGACTCCACCCAAAACATACTCAAACCCTAACCACAAAATCAAGAGTTAAGAGTTCACTCACCTATTGATTCAAAAAAAAAAAAAAGAAAAAAAAAAGAGTTCACTCAACTAGCCATAAATATGTTCTTTTATATTTTTTAAAAAATGAACTCAACTCTTTAATTGGTAAAAGAACTTCATTAAGTAAAGATATTGCGTATTTATTGTTTTTCTAAAATTTAGAGTTCAATAAATTTAAATAGAGAATTTTAAGCTTTTGATGTTAAATTAGTCGTGATATATATTTGATGTGAAATACTTTTCACAACCGTTAGTATGTTAAAGATTTCAATTTTACTTGATTATCATTCATAGTATTATTGGGAGTAATCAATTAATTGAATGTGACATTATAAAATATCTTTCAATTATTCATTGATATTTTGTAGGTGTATCAATCCAAATATTTCTTTTTTGAAATCATCAATCCAAATATTTCACTTCCTATATTCTACTCCTAGAAAAGTTTATAAGAGAAAGACCTTTATTTCGTTTTTTTTATTATATTTTTGTTCCTTATTTTTGTAATACAAAAATGAATGTATTTGGTTGTTTCCTATCTTTTATTATTAAAAACAAAACATAAAACAAAAATATGCCCCAACAAGTATAATAGTATCAATGTGTTTCCATGACCAAAAAATCATAGATTCAAATCTCCTTTCATAATTATAGTAGAATTAAAAAAAATAAACATGCAAATGTGTACTCATAAATAAACATAAATCCTTTTAAATCTATATTTTCGCAAAAACAATAGAAGCTATATATATGTGTGCTCATGAATAAAAAGTTGTGAGTTTGCCTCCTTCAATAATGATTGAATTAAAAATAATATTTTTTTATATTTTTGTAACTCTTTCATTCTTCTTACACGCAGACCATTGTATAATTTTTCACAACTTTTGTTAATTATTTCATATAAATTTAACCAAAACACTTGAATCACAATGCTTAGTATCTATATGATAAGTATAAGTTGTTAAATTGTTTTAAAAAAAAGTATAAATTAGTAAATAGAAATTTAACATAGATACTATTTGACCAAAACCAAATATATCTTCATGAACAAGAAGAAATTGAACTACACAAAGACATGTTAGATTCCAAAACAAGTCAAATTTATGTTAAATAATCATTTGAAGGAATTAAAACCAATATATATTACAAAGTTTAAATATTACTTTTTTTAATGTAATTAAAATTACTTCAAGAATCAAAATAAGACAGAAAGTTAGAAAGATTCAAGCACAAAAAGTATTTTTCCACTATCACCATTTTGAGGACAGATAAAATGCACGAGCAAAATTTCTAAAAGGAGAAAGTAAAGTGGATCAATCACTTGAATCATAAAATTTAAAAAATAACTTTCAAAATTATTCAAAGCCTATCTTTGGAGTATTCTCCACCAATCATGCCTATTTTCTTATATAAATTTTTTATGCAATTGTTTTTCTTTTCTACCAGTGTTGAAAGGTTATACATTTTTTTTATAAGCGGAGAATTTAGAATTTTTCTCCTCTAAATTCACACACAATTAATCTCCATTATGGCTTTGAACTTAGACTTTAAGAGGATCACATTCTCAAAATCTTATTGTTCAACTACTCCACCGTCCTAGAGGTTTGAAAAGTTATGAATTAAAATTTAACATCAATTCAAAATTTAATCATAGGATTTAAAATAAGTAGAAATGAAGTATCTATCAAAATATAATTTGTGGGTCTTTACACAAAAAGTAAACAAGATATTGGGCACAAGTTTAAGGTTTTTAAAAAATAAATAAAAGTTGGAAACCAAAAATGATATTTTTATTTATTATTTTTTTGTATGAGATATTTTCAATAGATTAGATAAAAAAAAAAGAAAAAAAAGTGCCAACACGAATATAGCTCTATTAATCAAATAGTTACGTATTTGAATAATCCAATTTTTAAACATTTTTAACTAAAAAAACATAACAAAAAAAATTTACTATTTTTTTTATTAATTAACAAGCACAATAACGTAAATGAGCGATAATGAAATAACTAACCTGAACTGTTTGGAACGGGGGAGCTTTTGCTTTTTCATCTTCCCATGTCCTTCATCTTCAAAGTCATCAATGTCGACCAGAAACGACGAATCGGATTGCAAATCGTTGTGTCGTTTCCTCCAAGCAGCAACGAAAACGGAAGCGAATTGTGTCAACGGGCTACCGACCAGCTTCTTGAAGCGATATTTTCTGGTACCGGTGACGAATACGACTAAACTAGTGACAATGGCACAGGCACATATTCCATACCCCCATTGCCGCCCCAAGTTGTCCTGAATGTAGACGAGAACCGTCACGGCAGCGAGTGATCCAATGCTTATAAAGAAGAAGAACCAGTTGAAGAAACTGGCCATTTTGGCCCTTTCCTCTTTATTCGATTCATCAAATTGATCGGAACCGAATCCGGAGACGCTCGATTTCAAGCCACCGGTACCGAGGGCGATTGTGTAGAGGGCGATGTAGAGGACCGTCAGCTGAAACTCGGTCGCTGGAGAACAATTCGGTGGCGACCCTGCCGTGCAACTCGGCGGTCGGAGGGAAGGGATTACGGTAGAAATTGTCAAGATTATAACACCCTATTGAAAAAGAAAAGTTGATATATTTTTTCATTCAATATTCAAACCCCAAATGAAAATTTTAGTAAAAAATTAAAATAATTAAAGCAAAATGTAGAAATGAAATATTTTTACAGTTGCTTGAACGGCTGCAAAGATGGCGATTGTGAGGTACCTAAATGTATGAAATTGAAATATTCTAAGTGAGACAAAAAAAAAAAAAAGATAAAAAACAAAATGTAAAAAAGGCATAGAATTTATCGTAATACCACAATTTAAGAATAGACAAGTGGTGTTCTCATGTTTAGAAGAGTAAAACTCCGAATTTCCGGGTCATAAAAAAGGTATAAATTTAACTTTTAAATAGAGAAGAAAAAAAAAGAGAACCTTCCAATAAATGTATCAGCAATGAAGCCACCAAGAAGACAAAGCATGAAAGAAGTTCCAAGGAAATTGGTGACAGTATTAGCAGAAGTGGCATTTCCCAAATGCATGGTTCCTGTCATATATGTCACCAAATTCACTGCAATTCCTAGTGTTGTTAGCCTCTCTACAGCCTCACCTCCTTCAACAACAATAAAAAAAAATAAAAAATAAACCAAAACCAAAAATTAAAAACAAAACAAAATGCGACCCTTTTGACACGATTTCTAATATATCTAATCGTTATAAGAATGAGAGTTGTATAATAGAAGTATTTAAAAGAGACCAAGAATCATGGCGGCTGCGGTCCAACCACCGGTTTTCGAGCGGTCGGCCGGGCGGCCTTTGTAGTCCCATGCATCTGGAAGAGTTGCTAGTTTGGGTTGGGAGTGAGGGGAAGAGTTCATGATTAAGAAGAAGAAGGTTTGAAAATTGGTGTTTTTTGTGAGCAATCAGTGAAGAGAGGGAAGAGGTTTTTATAGAGTGGAAATGATCGAGAAAGATCCAATAGTAGTGAGTTTCTTTTTTAAGTGACTTCTATCATTTTATTGTTTTGTGGTAATCCTGTTTAACACAATTCTCACAGTATTTGATTTTCATTTATTTGAAATCAGTATTATTCCCTTTTATGATTTCTCTCTCCCAATTTGTACTAAAAAAAATAGTTTCTTTTTCTTTTCTTTTTTTCTTTTTTTTCTTTTTTTTTTATTTATTTATATTTTTGGTGAAGTGACCGATAACATAACCAAAAAGGCAAAAAAATTAATATTCGGAGCCCATGTGAGGTAGAAACATGATGAAAAAACACCACTAAAACGGGTTGATTTAGAATCTAGAATATAATTTGGCAATGCTTTGTGAGTCTAAAAACAGAACTTTTCTTCATCCTTCAATTTTCATTTCAATGATTTTTCTCAAAAAGAAAGGATTATATGTGATTATAATGGACGGGATGAAGCAAGTGAGCCAAGAAACATTAGGATATTAATTTCTAAAATGAAAAAAAGTTTTGAGATATAAAAGTTATAAAGGAAAAGAAACATACAGATAAAAATTAGGGAAATCGTGGACTTTTCCAACAAAATAACTACAAATGTTAAAAAAATTTAAAATATTTACATTCATATTTATTAATACATTTTAATACAGTATAAATATTCATTAATACAATATTATATATTATTAATAAGTATTATCATTAATACTTAAATTTTTTTTTAAGTGACTATAATTGTAATTATTTTATAAATTTGACTAATTTTATAAATTTTCCTAAAAATTAGATGTAATCAAGAAATCTAATAATTCAAAGACCTCGATCAAATCAACTCAATTTGATACACTTACTTTTAAATTGCTATTTCAACATATAGGAAATTAAAAAGAAAACTCACATTGATGCGGTTTTTCTTTTTTGAGTTACAATAATTGAGAGTTCGGAGATTTGAACATATGACATTTTCTTTCATGTATAGTCTACACTAATGTCACATAATTATCGCTTTTGTTGGCTTACATTGATGCACCTCAATCGACTATATATATAATAGAAAAAAGATAAATATTTATAAATGGTCACGTGACACTATATAACTAATTTTATATGACAATAATTTCTCAAAGTAAAGTAAGAAGTGACTCTTTTCAATAAGAGTAAGAGTTTGGTAAAGCCAACCATATTTTACGACCGGGTCATTTAAAGTTTCACATTCACTTTCTCTCTCTCTATATATATATATTTACATTTTAAATATTTCTTTTTTTTATTTTTGTGACTTTTTAATTAAGGAATAATATTTTGGAAGTATCTAAAAAGTTATTTTTCTAGGTTGCAATTTTTTTTACCATATCAATTTTTTTTTTTCAAAATATTATTTATTTTCGAATAATCAATTAACATTTGAGATTTAAAAGAAGGCGAGAACTGCTTTTAGCATCAAATTTTCATTTGATTACTTTAAATTATATCGGATAGATGAGAAAATTAAAATTATAAAATAAAAATAAAAATCTTATATGGTCGAAAAATATGTAATTTTGAAAGATAGAATTATAAAATATTATTTCTTTATAGGAAAAGTTACAAGAAATAAATGGATATATAAAGAAAAAACAAATACAAAAAAAAGTAAAAATAGTCAAATGTAACGAAAAAAGTGTGTAACGCACCACGTGTATGGACAATACAATTCGGGTTGTCCAAGTTTTATTGAAAAATAATAATAATTTAAAAACTCACGCTTAAAGCAATAAAAATTTACTCATAATATTCAAATGATGAATGATGGGTTAAGTTCATTATTTGGTAGTAATTCAGTTCAATGCAACGAATGAGTTTGATCTTAAAAATCGACATTTAATTTTCATTTATTTGAGAGCATTAATAAAAATATATATATTTGTATTTGAATTTAGAGTTCATCTCTCCTAATTTGTACTAAAAAAATTAATTGAGGATCATATGGAAAGTGATCGACTTACTATTGTCAAATATCACAATTTTGAAAGAGACATAATTTTGGGTTTGATAATTTCAAATTATTAGATTAGAGTTTCATCTCAAAACTTAGACTAAGTAGGTACGTGAGATCTTAACATACCTTTAAGACATATCTTTTAGGGTTTATCATTTTTAGATCGAATTCTAATTTCATTTTTATTAGATCAAATGTTTCGTTTAAGATTAATCAATTTTGATATCATATTAGATTAGTATAGGATTCTGTCTCAAAATCAATTGACAATAATTTATGCCCTATTTTATAATCATTTGGTTTTTTGTTTTTTGTTTTTGAAATTTAAGCCTACAACAACTAGCTTACCATATATTTTTTCTTACTTAGATATCTACCTCTTACCTATATTTGTCGAAACCAAATCAAAATTTGGAAGAAAAAAAGTAATTTCCAAAAATTTATTTTTGTTTTTTAAAGTTGGTTAGCAATCACACTTTCTTAAAGAAAAATGGATACAATGTAGGAAGTGTGAAACACATTATAGAAAATTTGAGTAAGAATAGATTTAAATTTCAAAAACCAAATGGTTATCAAACGGGTTTTAATTTTTCATGATTTTTATTAGACTTCAACCTCGCTAATCTAAAATTTTGTAATTAGTAAATAAATTAGTAGAAAAATACATTTTTGGTCCCTAAGTTTAGGGTGTAGTTTTTATTTTGTTCTTATATTTCAAAATCTAACACACTTGTATCCCTAGATATTTAAAATAAACACACACACTTTTACCTTTACATTTTGATCATGTTCAATTTTAGTCCATGAGATAATAACATCTTTAATTACATGAATAATATTGAATAAGTTGATGATTAGACTAATATTTAAATATATGGATGAAGTTTGATTATGTGTTGGTCATGTCGTGAATGAAATTTTGAAAAGAAACAAATATAAATCAAAGTATATTTAAAACCCCTAAAAATTAAAATGGAGTATTATTGAAAGGTAAGAGATAAAAGTATTTTAATTTTGAAATTTAATGACTAAAGAAAAACTACACCTAAAACTTATGAAGTATTTTTCCTTAAATTATTTTTAGGATGATAGTCTTATAAAATAAAAGAACTCAATTTAAGCCTAGACCAAATTTTACACAAACTCAAACAAGCTCAAGTGTAGGATTTTGACATGGAGTTTTAATATTTGTTCATTATTCTGAGATTAAGTTCATGTTTGTTTTTTATTATTAATTTTTATTTTATTATTATTATTATTTTTTAAGTTTGTAATGTCTGAGTTCAAGAGATGCATATGAATAAGTCGCGATCAAAGGACATAGAAGTAGTGGTTGAGAAATACTTGATAAGATAATTCAAAGTTAGCTATCTATATTAAACAAAGTGTTTTTTCGATGTCTCAATTATAAGTACTTTAAAAAAAAGTGTACTTGACTTGAATCAATTCTATATTAACTTGACATTTGGGGCTGCGATTTGCTAATTATTTTTTTATGGATTATGATTATTAGGTAGAATTATCATTTTTTGTATTTGGACCGCAAGTAACTGTTACATGAGTTATCGTTGTCTGTATTTTTTAGTGCATGAAATGGTCACTAAAAAAGGTTTGAATGATTTAGAATTAACGAGCCATATGATAATGGTTATTAGGCCATACAATAATGATTATTGGGTCGTACGGCTGATGTTGGGTAATCACTATTCATTACACCGAGTGGGATGGCAACCATTACCCAAATAATCATTTTTTGTTTCCTAAATGAAGACTCATTGATTAGAAATTTTCTTAGGATATGCATATGAGTAAGGACAAAACATGCTAAAAGAACTCGTTTGGTATGTTGGGATAATCTTCTTTCTTAAATGGTTGAAAGGAAAAATGCATCGTGGTCAGGTAAGTCCTAATCTGAATCTTAGACATGGGGCTTATTAGATAGTGTGGACATCTATCCCAAAACAAATTGGTTATGAGAGGAGTAATTCATCCTAACATTCCCCCTTGCCTCTTCTTGAATCGGAGGATCAATTTCATTTTTATGGATTTAAGAGCTCTGATACCACATTAGATAATATAGACATTCATCTCAAAATTACCAACTAGTGATGAGAGGAGTAGTCCACCTTTTTTATGTATTGCTATAAAGTCTTCATTCTTTCCGATGTGCGATTCTAATAGGGCGTTACATAACCTAATTTATATCTCCCAATTTTATATGTAATGTTGATTGAGTTATTATGGAGTGATTTGATTGGTTGGTTGTTGATGAGTAACAATCATTACCCAAAATACCATTACATGTGTCCCAACCGATCCATTAGAAATTTTCCTATGCTACCTGTGAGTAAGAACAAAACACGTCAAAAGAACTCGTTTAGTATGTAAAGATAATCCTTACTTTAAGAAACGGTTAAGGAAAGTAGGTGGCACGGTTAGGCTGAAAGGAATGAAGCAGAATGTCGGAGTGGTCATATACCTAAATCTGAATTCCAAATCCTAATCCAAATCTTAAGCATGGGACGCCATTACTAAATATATAATGTTGATTGAGTTCTTCTATGTGATTTAATTAGTTGGTTGCTAGATCAATTTTTTTAATTTAACCTCTTATTTATATTTTTACTTTTTTTAAAAAATTCAACTACAGTTGAGAGAATAGGACATTCAAATTGATAAAGTTTTAATTATTGGGTCATACATGATACTATATTTAGACTTAAAATTTAGAAGTTGGAAAATGTTTCTTATTAGAATTTTGTAAAGTATAACTTTTAAGACAAAGATTAAATCAAGACTAAAAAATGATAACGATGTGGATAAGAATAAAAAATCTACCATTAATTAAGAATATTACACAGGATTATTGACCAGACTGTTCTTCCACATTCTAAACAATATACTCATAGCTTGCCCAACCATCGAAATAATTATACATGCATTTCCCGTATAAATAATGAAAAAAATAAATATCCATATAGTTTTTTTTTTTTTTTTTTAATTTTATTTAAGACCCAACTTGATCATAATTCAAAGAAGATTAGGATGGCTTGGTGCAAAGATGACACGCACAAAAAAATAAAATAAAATCTAAGAGCTAAAATTGTAAAGCTGGTTTTTTTTTTTTTTTTTTTTTTTTTTTTTTTTTTGGTCTCAATTTAATATAAATGTATTTGCATTGAACTAGGTTATGCTACTATTATTCACTTGTTGTCCAATCGGCTAGGCATCCGGTAGAGGGCCGAAAGCAACACTCCTCAAATCTTATGGAAATATGTAATTGAATTTAATATTTTCGTATTAATCTTTTATGTATTTTTTTAACTATGTGTTTATTAAAGTTTACAAATTCAAGCACAACTTAATAATTCAAAGGTTACAGGTTCGAGACTCTAATTATCTAAAATATTGTCTAATTAAAAAAATAATAATATTATTAAACTCTCTTAAAATTGTTAATCAAATTTTTTGTATTATTATCTTCTAAATCAGATTTTTTTTTTTTTTTTTTTTTTTTTTTTTTTTTTTTTTGTATAGACATAGTTAACATAATGGTGATGAATTAGATAAAATTGTATTTTGATTGTCTTACTCTCTTTTGTTTGTTTGTTTGTTTATTTATTTTGTCTATTTAAACTTTTTGGAGGGTTGAAGATTATAGAATTATAATTTTGAGTTATTGTCGAAGACAAATTATTTAAATTTTAATTAAATAGGGGCAATTTCGTAAAGAGAGGGGCAAGGCACCCAAGCCACCTTCTTTCTTCTTTCTCCCTCTTTGTTCGATTGCATTGTTTGTAGGTTAAAAATAGAGCTTTTTACCGCAGTAAACTAAACAGAAAAAATATTTACACGCATCTTCAAAATTTAGCAAATTTAATCAACTCCTATAAAAAAGGAAATTCGTTCTATAAGAAAATTACACAAATATCATCGTCACTAAATCAATATTTATTGAAATATAAAAGCATCAAAATTTCAATTAATAACAATATTTCCCTAAATCGTAGGCGGTTCTTAACTTTAGTTTCCAACCAAAAAGTATATCTTGGTAAGCATTTACTATTATTGGAGATGTAAATAATGTTTATATATATATAAGGATTTTATTTGCTATACTTGATTTCTTTATTATGATAGTTGTTTTGATTTTGTCAAAAAAAATCTAAAATTTTTCAATCATGTATTGATAAATAAATATAGATTTATGGATATTATTATTTTTCTAGTATAATCGAGTAAGTTGGGTAATATATTATTAATTCTAAAATCTATTAATACTGTGTTTTTTTTACTTGGGTGTGTATAATTATTTTGTTAGAATAGTTTATATTGTATAAATAATACATAATACTGTATGAATGAGTATTAATAATACAATATTGAACTATATTTATAACTATCAATGCAAACATTTTCAAATTTGGTAAATATTTTGTTATTATAGTTCATATTGTATTAATAATACATGATACTGTATTAAAAATTTAATACTGTATTAATGAGTATTAATAATACGAACCGTATTTATAACTATAGATGCAGATATTTTCAAATTTGACTACATTTATAAGTATTTTGTTAGAATTGTTCACACTGTATTAATAATATATAATATTGTATTAATGAGTATTAATAATACAATATTTTGAACCGTATTTATAACTATAGATGCAAATATTTTGAAATTTGACTATATTTGTAATTATTTTTTTAGAATAGTTCATACTGTATTAATAATACATAATACAATATTTTGAACCGTATTTATAACTATAGATGCAAATATTTTTAAATTTGATTATATTTGTAATTATTTTGTTAGAATAGTTCATATTTTATTAATAATACATAGTACTATATTAATAATGTAATACTGTATTAGTGAATATTAATAATACAAAATTGAATTGTAATTATAACTATGGATGCAAATATTTTCAAATTTGACCACATTTGTAATTATTTTACTAGAATGGTCCATCAATTACAATTTCTCAATCTTACACAATTTGACATTTGGAGCATCAAACCTAGAAAATTGAAATCCACTCAATGACAAATAGAAAAAAAGAATGAAGTAAAAACGAGGATTTGAAACAGAAAAAAATAAAACAATGAAAATAAATTTTAAAAAATGAATCAAATGTAATTAATTTATTTATTTTTTTAAGAAATTGCTCAAAAATATAATAATAAAAAATAAAATAAAAAAAATAAAAAACTGTAACCACAGAAGTGGCTGCATGACAGTGTAATAGAAGGAATAAAGGAAAAAGAATGTGAGAACAAGGGTATATTAGGTATTATTAAAAAGTATTATTAATTAAATTTAAAATAAAAAATAGATTTATAACTAATATGATTAGATTTATAATTATTTTTTCTAAGAGTGACTATCCACCACAATTTCTCTTAAAAGTATCCGTGCCTATTAGGAATTATACAAAAATAGTTGAAACAATAATTATAATTAAAAAAAAAAAAAAGTTTTCGAAAATAAATCTGAAAGAAAAGAGTATTGAAAAAGGCCTTAAAAGATTCATTTCACATTGGTCGCAAATATAATAGATGAAACTAAATTTAATTGGTCCATCAACACACTTTTATAAGACAAAAGACATGTTGTGAAGTAATATCAGCAACTTGTTTGACATATTCAAATAATATCAGCAACTTGTTTGACACATTTATTAACCAAAGAGTTAAACAGACGTATAATCCAATAATGAGGGGATTTTATATGTATTAGCAAAAAAATAAATTAAAATAAAATAAAAATATTATAAATGGCACTTTTGTAAATAAATAATTACGTAAATAGTAGAAAAATGGGGCGTTCCCTGTAAAATGACTAAAATATCAATACTTCAATCAATTTTCAGTTGATAGTCTTTGATTATTTTTTAGCATTTCATCAGTTCGTTGATAACTTTAAATTAATTGATTGACAATTTTCCATCAATTTGTTGATAGATTCAATCATCTCAATAATAGTTTTCAATCGATTCAATTGATGTAAAAAGGATAAAATTGAACTATTAACCAAAAAAAAAACCTAAATTTGCTATAATATTTTACAAAACAAAAATGCTATAATTAAAATAAAATGCTAAAAATTACTATTGAGAATAAATTCTTTAATAATTAAAAGGTTAGGAGTTAATTCTCACTTTCTAAATACTATTGAATTAAAAAATATATATTTTTTGCTGGTGATACGGGTAACCATGTCTTTTTTTTTTTTTTTTTTTTTTTTTTGAGAATGTCTAAATTTATGTTTTACTAATATCTTAAGCCTACGAGATTTCGAATAAAGGATTTCGAGTTCATACAAAAGAAAAAATTGGTCATGACATTCTTTTGCTTTCCCATGTTGTCGGATTACAATACCCACTTGTTTAGAAGTGCTTGAAAGAGTGTAGATTGTTATCACTTATTAGATGTCAATTTCGTTATGTTTTATCATCACTCATATACTAGGTATAAAAAAAAATTAAATGCCACATAACATTAAAATTGCTCAAAGTTAAAGTATATTTAACTAACATTAAAATTGCTCAAAGTTAAGTATATTTAACTTTGATTTTTTTATGATCGAGCCATGAATAAAGAAGGTACATCTTGTTAAATATACACAGTAAATATCAATTTTTGTAGTTAATCTACTTACATTTGAGAGTCAAATAAATCATAGTCGAAATGCTAAAGTAGTTAGAGAGTTATGAGATAACTCAACACTGACACTAAAGCTGAGTTAAAGACAGTGATAAGCGTTAAACATAGTGTGAGAGTTATTGGATAATTTACCCTTACAAGAACTTAGTTGAAGTTCAAGTTGTCACCATATGTTAGAAAATATATGAAGTTTCATTACAAAATCAATTGGTAACAAAAAGAGTATCACAACGTTTCAAAAAAAAAAAGTATCTCTTCTATCTTATAATTGTTAAGAAATTTTCTCACTTTTCTAATATGAAATCTTTAACGTCTCCAATCATTTTATTTTTCTTTTTAAGGAATCCTCCATTCATGATGGCCAAAGAAAATTTTATTATTATTAGTTTTTTTTTTCTTTTAATTTGATGGATAGTTCTTGATGATAATATATCTTAATGGTATTATGAATAGTATTTATCCACACAAAATTTTGAGAAATTGAATATTGAAATCCCACCTAATTAGCTTACAAGAAGGCTTGTTTTTTTTAAAAAAATAAGAAGGGTCGAGTTAGTTCTTACTTAGATCTTAACATAATTTTTTTTTATTCTTTAATTTTTTTTTTTTTTTTTTTTTTTTTTTTTTTGAAATCTTAAAATCCACCTTTTTCAAAAACCAGAAAAGAGGACGTACCAAAATTTATTTACTATATATGCATATTACATGCTCATATTTAGATCTTATAGAATTTAACTTTATCCTTTGGATCGTACATTATAAAGACTTTGTTTTTAAATTTTTTTTATCACATTGGAATAATGACTTGCATGATTAAAACTTGTTAATCTTTATAGCTTTTTTTAAAAAGCACAAACTTGGTCATCCTTTTAATTTGTTGTTTTTGGGACGTTTTTTCGTTTTTTATTTTTTGTTTATTTTTTAATTTTTTGTTTCTTACTTCAATTTGATGTTATGTTCATTTATTAAAACAATAAGATAATAGAGGATCAAATTTCTTGATCGGTAAATGGACAAAAATCACGAAGTTATACTATAGAGTAATATTTGTTAGGATCTCATAGTTGTCCCACATTGAAAAAGTGGGAGAGTTTTACAAGCATTTATAAGAGATATAAGTTACTCTTCTCATAGCCAATTGGTTTTGAGGTGAAACCTCATACAAAATAAGCATCATCTACCTTTAAAAGGTAGGTAGACTACTCTAATAAAAATAAAATTGAGATCCGATTGAAGATGGGTGAGCCCAAAGAAACACCATCTTAAAGGGGCATGTTAAGATCTCATAGTTGTCCCACATTAAAAAAGTGAGAGAGAGCTACAAACATTTATATAGTCAATTGGTTTTGAGATAAAATCTCATATTCCATAATAATATTTATACATGTGGATATAAACACAAAAGACGGTAAGAATAAATTTCTTGATCAGTCGAAAACTTGACAAATGCCAACCACATATTTTTAACTTTTAATTATTTGAAAATCTTCTTTGAAAAAATTTATAATTAGTCATTAACAATGTTGACTCAAAACACATATTATAATGATAAAATGTTTAATAATTGATGACTTATAATAATTCAACTGTCATTCCAAATGTATCTTAAGAAATTATCAATTTTCATCTACTTAAATATTTTCTCAAAAAAAAAAAAAAAATCATTCATTTAAAAATTTATGTTTTACAAATTTTTTTGACTTCGTAATGTCAACCATTCTCATAAAAATAGTCAAGATACGAAAAAGGATAAAAAAACTTGTGATCCTCCTACGATGTCTTATTATTGATAAAAATCTCAAAAATAAATAAACATATCCGAAGGGAGAAGACAGTTCTATTCTAGTCAGGAGTCAACATGACTTCAGGTTTTGAAGGGGCAAAAGTACACAAAAAAAAAAAAAAAAAAAAAAAGTCTTTGTTAAATTTCAGAGACCAATGAAATTGTCATATTTGAACAAGCTTGGCTTTGGGCTGATCAAATCCACTATGTGGGAAACTACTTTATTCTGTGGGCTGAATTTCAGATTTCAACCAAGTGGGCAAGAAAAAGACAGAGCTGACAGCCCATATTTTAACCTTATTTTTCTCCAAAGTCCATTTCTATAAATGTTTTGAAATCACATTCTTGTCTTCAACTTTGCTCTATTGTTTTCCAAGTTTAGCTCGTGAGTTCTGATTAAATTCGCACTTGTTTTGTTTGGTACATAGAAGTTTGTTTTGGATGATAACAAGTCTTTTTTTTTAATCATGAAAAGTAATAACTTAAGAAAGATTCTTTGTTATTCATGAACAATGCCAATTGACTTGTTTAATACCCTATTGAATCGGGAAAAATTTAATCAAAAGTTAGGGGATTTTGATGAGTAAAAAAAAAGGGGGGGAAAAAGTTTTTCAAAATTTTAGAAAAAAATCAAATATGGCAAAAACTTATTCAATCACCTTAATTTGATAGCCACAAAATGATAAGTTTCAATCAACTAAAGCAAGTGAAATTGATAAATTTCAATTAAGTGAAACTGATAGATTTCAATCAAGTGAAATTGATAGGTTTCAATTAAATAAAATTAATAGAAGAGTGACTTAAAACGAATAAATTTTAACTCAAATTAAATATTTTGTATTTTGTCATATATGAAATAGTTTTAAAAAATTAGTATAATTAAAATAGGCGCTAAAATAATCCCAACTAAGTGTGAGTGTGCGTGTAAAAGTTGGTATAGCCACGACAATAATCCTAATCTTGTGTGTGTAAAAAGTTGGTTTAGGCGCTAGAATAGTCTTAATTGTGTGTTGGTATAGGGGCTAGAATAGTCTTAATTGTCTGTGTGGGCGCGTGCATGCACATGTGTGTGTCATTGATCGTGCCTCGTTCAACATGTGTATGTGCGAGCGTGTGTTGTTCACCAACCACAACAAATTCACGAATCGTCAATCTATCACTAATTAAGCTGAAAAAACATATTGCAAATATGATGTTACTTACAATATACACTGTCAAGCTAATATGAGCTACACTACACAAGCAAGAAAGAGACTATAATACCCACATAAAAAATACTATTTTTCTCAAATAAGATGAGAGTCAAATGTTGATTTCTGTAGAGTTAAATTAAAATACAAATAAACAATTAAACTAACACGACACCAACTCTCTCATTTTGAAAGAATAGTTTTAACATGCATAAAAAACGAATGATCGATTTAAGAGAAATCATTATTCAAAGAGAAATATTAAAGATTATATATTGAATTCAAATCAGAAAATAAATTGAAGAAAACTTGAAAGAAAGAAAAAACAAAGCGACAAAAAACTTCTTTCTTTTTTCTTGGCAAAAGTTTTTTTTTTTTTTTTTTTTTTTTTTTTTTTTTAATTTAAACTACCGTTTTTGGAGAGGGAGATTCAAACTTTAATTTAATAATACAATGAAGCCAACCATTCTATCTTAAATTTGCATGCCTAACTCAGTAATGAAGAAATCATGTCCTCTCTTTATGAATAAAATTATCAATTTTGTGGAAGAATATTCAAACGTACGACTTTTCAAAAAAAAATAATAATGATAATAATAATTGGTTATACTTTTTTTGGTTGACTAATTTTTTATTTTATTATCGGTGTGTATTCGGATCAGTTTAGATATACCTTGACTATTTTCACAGAGATCATCAGACTCTCGAACTTTATTTTTAAATAGGTGATCAACATGGATTAAACTAACATCTTTTAGTTTCTTATTCTCCTTTTATCCACTAGAATTCCCATGATGATTTTTTAGCATTGATATTAGGTTCAATTATATAAAGTTTGTTTTTAAACTTTGCTTGTTAATTATATTTCTATTTTCAGATTTTTAGAAGTCTTTTTTTTTTTTTTTTTTTTTACAATATGTGGAGTAGAGGAGTATCGAACCTCTAATTATGTTTCTCTAATATTTAATTAAAAGATTTCAATTAAGTTACGCTCATTTTTAAAATTTCTATTTTATTATAATGATATATACTCATTGAGTTAACATAAAATCGGAGTGTAAAGTTTTCAAAAAAAAAAATCGGAGTGTAAACCCATTCGATAAAAATAAAATGAAAGTGAATAAAATAAATTGTATAAGATTTATCTAACTGTTAATTGCAGGTTAAATATCCCACGTTAAAAAGATGGAGAAGACCTTACAATATTATAAAGGTATGAACTGCTCCTCAAGTTGCAAAGGTTTTGTCACAAAAACCATATATATGTTAGCCAATTATTGTATCTTAATTTTTTTTTTTTTTCTTAGCCAATAATAAAAAAAAATATATTATTTTTTACATTATACTTCAAGGATAGGATAAAACATTCAAAGACTTATAATTTTTAAATTAAAATTCATAGTGATTTGACTAGTTGAAGTATCCTCATTCTTACCATTCAAAAAACAGCCTCACTTTCTAACAAATGTATCAATATGTAGGGGTGGATCTAGAATTAAAGGTTTGGTCATTTGGGGGACCAAAAATTATTTGGCCTTTAAATTTTATATATATATATATAAATGTATCAATATGTAGGGGTGGATCTAGGACTAAAGGTTTGGCCGTTTGGGGGACCAAAAATTATCCTTTTAATTTCATATATATATATATATATACACACACATATAAATGTATCAATATGTAGGAGTGGATCTAGGATTAAAGGTTTGGCCGTTTGGGGGGACCAAAAATTATTTGGCCTTTTAATTATATATATATATATATAGTATTTATGTTTCTCTAATATTTAATCAAAAAAATTTTATTTATCAAAAGAGCTGATTGCATGTTAACTTTG